>PVKE010000247.1:0-172549 GCA_004027555.1 Craseonycteris thonglongyai | reverse complement strand
TGGTAATCGACTGCTTAAGAATTTTTTTTTGTATCTATGCTCCTGAAGAAACTTTTCTATAATTTTGCTCTTTGCCATCTCCTCAACAGGTTCTGATGTCAAGATTATGTCATATTCATAATTGGGAGATTTTCCCTTTTTCTATTTCCTGGATTTTTTTAAAGTGCTATTTCTCACTCCACCACGCTTCCTGATGTTTTGTCTCTGACTCTGGCCTCTGGGAGCTGCAGCTTCCTTTCATGATCTCCAGAGAACCATGGCGTCTCCTTCATCCATCTGTGAGATGCTTAGACTCCAAGGGGGGGATAGAGTAAGGTGACCAGATTGTAACATTGGTAAAGCGGGACACCACTGACCTGGGGGGAGGGGGTTCTTGATTAAAAATTGGGTCTATCTCCCACCGTTCCCTAGCTTGTCGTGCATTCTTTCCAAAAATCCAGACTTTTTTAAAACGCCGCGGGACGCGGAACACATTGTTAAAAATTGGGACTGTCCCGCCAAAAGCGGGACGTCTGGTCACCTTAGGATAGAGATACTAGCAGATAATTCTAGAAAATTATAAAATTACAAATGGGATTAAACTATGAAAGAAAGGAACACATAAGAAAAGAAACTAGCTAGATTGGAGGATTAGGAGACTTATCTGATAAGCTTTGAGGTCTGAATAATTTAGGGGCAGACAAAGGACGAGAGAAGAGGTGTTCAGACAGATAGAACAGTATGTGCAAAGGCCCTGAGGCAAGAGTATATAGTCAGTATCAGGCATTGCAAGAAAGAACACAGGAAACGAGGTAAGCAAGGGTCTGGTAGAACATGATGAAGATTTTGGCCTTAATACTAAAATAAGAGTGATGTTTTAGCAGGGGTGACATGATATTTCATTGGAAAAGGAAGCCTCTATTTTCAGGATGGCTTGGGGTCAGGGGAAGGAGTGGGTTAATGCCAGGAGACTGATTGGTGGCCACAGCAATAATCCCGGCTTGAGAAAACAGGCTGGGTGGTGGCAGTGAACATGAGAAGTTGGAAAGATTCTAGAAAGACGGAGGTAAAGTTGACAACTTGGTAATGGATGTAGTACAGGGGAGGGAGGGAACACGGGATGCCAAGGTGTCTATGGGATTCTGGCCTCCCCAGGTGGATGGTGGTAACTTTTCTGAGACAGGGATTCAGTTAGACCCCAGGTTGGCTGGTTTAGAATGAATCAGTTGGTTTGGAACTGGCTACATTTGAGATGTCTCTGAGACATTGAGTGGCGAGGTCACATTGGCAGAAGGAAATTGTAGGCCTGCAGTTCAAAAGGGAGGTCTGAGCCACATAAACAGCTACTCAGCCCTCAAACGTGCATAATGGATTTATCCATATCATTTTTTTTTTAATTTAAATAGTGTAATTGTTAGTTGGGTTTCATCTTCTTTTTTCTCTCTCTCCTTTTCTTTGAAGAGCTTACTTTAGTTTTTCTTTCTGCCCTCTCTTGGGTGTGTGCGTCCTTTGACTGGGGCTTTTCTACCTTCTCAGCCCCATCTCTGTGGGGTACAGCCCTCCCCCACCCCTTCAGAAGGCCCCCCAGATCCCCGTGGGGCATTAGCAGCAGACAAGCAGACGGCGAAGGAACGGCAGTTGCAGGTCATTTGGAAATGATTTGAATGTGGGGAACAGTTGCTATTTTGGGTGAGGACACCTTTCCAGGGCAACGGACGTGAGCTCTGCCAAGGGGCGTCTGGAAAGTCTCACTTCCTGCGCCCAGATCTGCAGCGTGGGCTCAGCCCGGACCCCGCTGAGGGGAAACATGCTGGAGAGATTCCAGTTCCAGCGGGTATCCAGACGAAGCCGGTGGGGAGGAGAAGAGGAGGTTCCAGGGGAGGGTTTGTTTCCAAACATGAGGAAAACCCTCAAGGACAATTTTTGCAACAAGTCAGTCAGGTGATCTGGGATGAACAGAAAGAACCAGTCGCTCTTTCTGATGCAATGTTACTAGACGGTATTGCTTCAGACTAGAAACTCAGAACTTGAGTGGGCGACAGCTCACTGGGTCCTGAGTCCCAGATTTGACAGGAGGGAAAGGATTATAAATGCTTCAGCTGGCAGAATGTTCTAGAAGATTACTAAGTCGTGCTTAGTTCCAATATTTTCAAAATTAAAAAGAAAGATGCTCCGAAAGACTTTGCTCTATTGCTTAACAATTGATGTTAAAACAAACAAAACTCAGGCAGAGGGAAAAATGTGTTTTTCACATGAAGGCCATTTGTTTGCAACACTATCAAGTTGCCCTCCACTCTGGAGGTCACACTGTGGCCATTTTACCCCCCAGTGATTTCTGTGCAGTAGGACGTGAGGACAGGGGCCTGGCTTCGTGCCCAGGTGTTCACCGGATTGTCACTGGATGGTGAGGGAATTGGCTGCATGGCTGTGACAGCCAAGGAGAAGAAACCCAGTGTCCCTTGGAGACTCAAACTGTTATTTTTGTGTTTGGTGGGATCTAGTTATGTTCCCCAATGAAATTTCTAGACCAACTTGCAATTTTATTGAGGTTATCGCATAGGACCGTTTTAAGCTACGCGTGATACAAATGGTCGTTATAAACACACATACACATGTGAGTGTAACTTCTTGTGTGTGACCAACATTTAGTGCTGACCAGGGTCTAGGCATTGTCCTAAGTGTTTAAAGGGTACTCAACCACTGAATGCTCACATTCATCCCTTAGGCTTGGTACTTTTATAGTTCCCGTTTTGTGGGTGATTAAACAGTGGCATGGATGGTCAGTGACCAGGCCGGGGCCCCAGGGAGGGTGAGCAGGGAGTGACCCAGCGCTGTCCAGCTCTGGGGCCCACTCGTCTCGCTGCTGCACCTGTACACGGAACAGGTCAACGTTTTCCAGTGTGCTGTCCCAGTGACATTTTATTTTCTCTTAGGAGTGACTGGGTGACCTCTTACAAGGTCATGGTGAGCAATGACAGCCACACATGGGTCACTGTTAAGAACGGATCTGGAGACATGGTGAGTCTCTTCTTCCCTCGCACCTCGGAGCCTGGTTGTGCAGGGCTCTGCTGAGAGAGGCGGCGTGTGCCCCACGCATGCTTGCACGCCGTGCGTATTTGCACCTGCACGGTTGCGGCTTCTGTGTCACTCCAACCGGCCCCAGAGTCTGATGGTAATGACCCCCGTCCATGCTAGAAGCTCAGCACCAAGAGGCCCACAGTTGGGGCTCATGTGAAACCCAGAGCTTCGGGGGTGCCGTCTCTTCCGCAGTTTACAGGCCAGCCCTGGAAGCTGTGTGGCTCTTGGGGAAGCGGAGGCCCCTCACAGCGGTTCGTTTGTAGTAGATCCTGGACTTGCTGTAACGGCCATGCTCGTTCAGCTCCACGATCTGCTCCGGGTCAGCCAGTTCCGATCACGTCCCTCCTTCCCTCAGGTTCTCAAACGCGTGCTCCTGACATGGTAGCCAGGGTCTTGCGCAGCCTGACCACAGCCTCTGTTTGCCACCTTCTCCTTCTTAACCCCCCTACACGCCCGGGTTCCAGAAAAAGCGGACCCACGATGCTTCTCCCTCTGAACTCCATCTCTGGGCCTCTCCAGTCATTGCTGCTCCTTTTGTCTGGAATCCCTCCCACCCCCACAGTCCACATAGTTTGCCTTCCAGGCCAGCTCCCAGGGCGCCTCGTCCCAGACACTGCCTGGCCCTGTCCTCCTTAAACCCAGTGCTCCATGGCTGCCCCTTTACCGCGACACTACGAGATTTCAGCTGTGACATCTCCCCTCTTCCCCGACAAGACGGGGGCTTCCTGAGGGCGGGGTCCAGGCCTGATTCGGTCCTCCCCCCCCACCCACCCCCGATGCCCAGCTCGCCTGTGGCGTTGCTCAGCACGGTCTTGGAGAACGCGTGAATTACTGACGCTTAGCCCTTGAAAATCAAGCTCTAAAAGATTTGCCTCCCCACCCACCCCCTTGTGCCTAAGTAGGTCTTTGAAGGAAACAGCGAGAAGGAGATCCCTGTTCTCAACGAGCTGCCCGTCCCCATGGTGGCCCGCTACATCCGCATAAACCCACAGTCCTGGTTCGACAATGGGAGCATCTGCATGAGGCTGGAGGTCCTAGGCTGTCCGCTGCCAGGTGAGCGTGTCCTCCCACATGCCCGGCGGGGCAGGGGGCTGATGTGGGGCAGGGGCTGATGCGGGGCAGGGGGGCTGATGCGGGGCAGGGGGGCTGAGGCGGGCCAGGGTGGCCGATGCGACAAATACACATAAGCCGAGCCATCTTCTCCTATAAACACACACACACACACATTTAGAAAACACAGGGAAGCAAAAAGAACATAAATAAGAAGCTCCCATAAGCCCACTCAGAAAACACCATGAATATTTGAGGCTTCACAGGAACACGTCCCCTGTGGTTTGTCTCCTGGAATTTTCAGATGACGCACGTTTCAAGGTTGAAAATTCCCCCCAAGTGAGAAAAAAAGGACATACTTTTTCAGTAACACATTTAATTGCCCTCAAGTGTACCCCATGCACTGGGTAGAGCGGGTTGTAGACGTTAGCTTTAAACCTGACCGGATACCTAGTCCCTTTCTGTGTAAGTGGCATCACTCAGATGCCTGTCTTTGGGTAAATGCTCGTTTCTTTAGGTTGTATTCCCCTGGCCCTAGTTTGGCACGCTGGTATCTGGCTGTGACCGCAGGTGCAGGAAGGAGGGGACTTGGGCTCACAGGGGCCGTCAGGATCCTTGCTGGTGGCTGCTCTGGACACTGGCTCTGTCTGGCTTTTCAGAACTTAGAGTTTGTGCCCATGTGCAGCCTGTAGCTGGCAGCCTCTTGCTCATGACCAGACATCTCCAGCCAAGAAAACTGGCCACCAGAACATCCCTAAGGGCCTTCGCTAGGACCTGTGGGAGTTTCCACATTCTTGTCCACTCACAGCCAGGCCCTAGGCACAAGGAGCCCGGCTTCGGGCTCTCTCTCTTCTCCGTTCTCCTCCCGCGAGTCTCCACCCTGCTTGTCTAGTGCGACACCAGGCCTGGCGTCCTGTGGGTGTGCCAGTCCCTCCAGCACAGCCTTGGGGGAAGGGCCTTAATGTCCTCAGGTGCCACTGCATCCGTCATGCTATTTCTATAGCCAGCCACCCCCACCTTGAACTTACACTGACTGTGCTTTCAAAGCATATTTCATGCTTTTCTCTTAGTCCCATAATATCCCTGATCTTCTTTGCCAACTGTGAATTTTTAGAACACAGACTGTATGGGTGAGAAAGACGGGTCTATCTGCCCACCAACTTACCCCCCCGACCAGACAGATGCTTTGTTATATATTCATACTTAATAACTGCAAAACTTTTTTCATGGCATTAAAACTATTAGAGACCATCTGTCTTGTGGATGTCTTTATCCTGGTTCATGGACAGTATCCTGTGGTTTGTTTATTTATTTATTTTTTAAAAGATTTTATTGTTTTGAGAGAATGTGAGAGAGAGAGAGAGAGAGAAGGGGGGAGGGCTCAGAGCAGTCTCCATAGTTGCACATCATTAGTTGTGACGTAGTTTCATTCCACACAGGTGGATGTGGGGCCGCGCAGGGCAGGAACAGAACCAGGGGCCTCCCGCATGGGAGGCGAGAGCCTTCACTGCCATCCTGGCGGTTACCAGTTGTCCCACAGTTCAGCATGTCGGTTTGCACGGCCCAGGATCATCTGACCCCATGAATGGCGGGTAGAAGAGACAGAAGTGTGGATGTGATTTGTAAAATGATTTCATGTTGAATCAGGGCAGGCCTGAACCCAATGACTGGCATCCTTAAGAAGAGAAAACAGAGATACAGAGACACAGGGAGGCTGTGTGGCGACAAGGGGGAGACTGGAGTGATGTGACTGCAGACCACGTACAGACAGCAACCACCAGAAGTAGGAAGGAGCCAGGAATCCTCCTTCAGAGGGAGCCTGGTCCTGCTGACCCCTTGATTTTGGATTTCAGTCCATCAGAACTGTGAGAAAATGAGTTTCTGTTGTTTTAAGCTACCTGGGCTGTAGCTTTGTTATGGCAACCTCAGTAAACTAGCACCCAAGCAGGCCCAAAGACGACACCGTGTTCCATGATTATCCTCAGTCTCAGTCCTGAGGGCGTGGTTTCTATTTACCACCCGCCACCCGCTACTCTCCGTTCTCCGCTCCACAATCATGGTGATAGGGTAACAGCATGGTGAAGTCGCCCCCACCCCTGCGGTCTCCTGGTCCCTAGAAAGTGTTTTTTCATAGCTAGTCTTTCTTTGATTGGAATATCCATCCATCCATCCATCCATCCATCCATCCATCCTTGCATCCGTCCGTCTGTCTGTCCATCTATCCCTCACTCATCCTTTCACATATCAAACACTTAAGCAACACCTGTTCTGAGGCAGGGCCCAGGCATCCTGAGATAAGATGGACACAGTGGCTGCCCCCACACTCTCACCCCATAACGAGGGAGACGCATCAGCATCTTTCCCCGGTGAATCCAGCATAGTTTGAGGGGGTCCAGCCTTGCTGGCTGCAGCCCTTACTGAGTTTAATAAATGCACACTGTCTCATCTTGGTCCAGCTGCCCAAAGTTGATTATCTTGGGAAACTATAAAAACAGCAACTTTCTCCCAAACTGTCCTTCCTGATAGTTCCTGCTGTCAGTCAGGCTCACATTGGCCCCGGGACCGTCTGGAGAAGCAGTGTCAGCCAAGAAATCAGTGTTTTCTGGATGTCTGAGCAGTGCCGTGGAGCTGTCACATGCTATGGTGACATGAGATGGGGTGGAAGGAAATAAGAGCGTGGAGCTGCGGGGTTGAGGCTTTCGCCTGGGGGCCCGCATCTGCACCTGGTTCCTCTTGGAATGACATTGTCCTAAGATTGGGGCCCGGGGAAAGCTGGATGGCTCAGCCGGTTAAGCGCTCGCTTTGAAGCCCTGGGGACCGAGGATTGAATCCCTGCTCCGGCCCTTGTGGACCCACATGCTGAACGGGGGAGTGCTCCCAGTTCAGTTCTTGCCGGGGCCTATGTGGGAGGCTCCCAGCCCAGTTCCTGCCCTGCACAGCCCTGTGCCCACCTGTGGAGTGAAACTATATGGAAAACTAATGTCAACTATGGAGACTGCTCTGGGCCCTCCCCCTTCTCTCTGCATCTCTCTGTCTCTGTTTCTCTCTGTCAAAAATCAATAAAATAAATCTTTAAAAAAAAAAAAGATCGGGGCCCAGACAAATGCAATTTCTGTTCATTAGTTTTTTGTAGGAGGCTTGGTGCTCAGTTCGCATATGATTCCAGGTCACCTGTGCTCAGGGGTCAGAGCTGGGGGGCAGGGAGGTGGTCTGGGCTTAGGGAGGTCACAAAGCCATCGTGTGGCATTTTCTTGGGCGAGAGGCTGTCCTCATGGCAGGGAAGTGAAGATCTGCTGTGGCTTTGCACCCTGGTGTCTTCCTTAGTTCTCAGGAGAGCACTTTGATGCCAATGATTCTTTTTCTGATCGAGGCAAACCTCATATAACACTTAACCACTTCCAAGTGCACTGTTAGTGGTAGTCAGTGTAGTCATAAGGCCATGAGATCACCTGCTCTTTCTAGTTTCAGAACTTTATTGACCCATAAAGCCACCCTGGACCCACTGAAGAATGATGTCCCGGGCCCCCTCCCCACCTCCTCTGATCTGCTCCGTCTCAATGGAGTGGCCTTTCATGGGCTTTATCCAGAACAGGCCACTCCATTGAGCCCAGAGACCCCTGATTACAGGAGCCCCCTTCCCAACAAAGAGCCATGCCCTCCCAGCGGAGTGCCCACTCCTCTCAAGCAAGACACCACCCCCCAAAAGCAGCCCGCCGCGAAGCAGCCAGGCCAGGAATCTCCGCAGTCCCTGTGGGTGACCAGGAGTGGGCTGTGGTCTGGGGTCATTACTGTCCTCACGACTAGAGTCCGTGCAGTGAGCTGATGCTTGATTTGCAATGGGACGAGCGGGTGTCTGTCCCCTCAGGGAGGGGGCTGAGGTGGCTGAGTCTCCTGGGGCTGTCATAGGGCATGAAACGCTGGGTGGCTTAGAACAGAATGTTATGGTCTCACAGCTCCAGAGGCGACAAGTCCAAGATCAAGGTGTCAGCAGGATCGGTTCCTTCTGAGGGTTGTGAGGGAAAACCTGGTCCCTGCTTCCCACCAGCTTCTGGGTGGGGGGGTTGCTGCCAGTCTTTGGGGTTCCTTGGTGTGTAGATGCATTGCTCCAACCTCTGCCTCCACCTTCACATGGCTTCCCCTGCATGCTTGTCTCTATGTTCAAATTTCTCTTCTTTTTTTTTTTAAGATTTATTTTGTTTTTGACAGAGAAAGAGACAGAGAGAAAGGGGAGGGCCCAGATCAGTCTCCTTAGTTGTACATCATCAGTTTTCGACATGGTTTTGTTCCGCACAGTTGGGTGGGGGGTGTGCAGGGCAAGAGTGGGCTAGGGACCTCCCAGATGGGAGGCATGCCCCCTCGAGCCAGGGGCTGAACTGGGAGGTGAGAACTGAGCTGGGAGCCTTCCTATGCGGAAGCACACCCCAGTTCAGCATGTGAGTCCACATGGGCCGGGACTGGAATTTGATCCTTAGTCCCTTGGGCTGCAAAGCGAGCGCTTAACCCTCTGAGCCATCCTGGCTTCCCCACAATTTCCCTTCTTTATAGACACCCATCATAATAGAGTAGGGTCCATTCCAGACCTCATTTTAACTCTGTAAAAACCCTCTCTTCACATTCTGAGGAACTAGGGGTTAGGGCTCCAACATATTTAGGGGAGGACATAATTCACCCCAAACAGGCATTAGATGAGGATTTTAAGCAGCTGAAAGAGAAAAGGGAAGTTGGGAGGATGCTTTTTAGGCCCCATGGGCTCTGCCTCCAGTTTGTCCCCATAACTAAGGCATCCCAGAGGGAATCTGCTGGTCGGACCTCTATCTGTGAGGACAGAGGCCTTGCAGATCGCATCGGTCAGCACCGTTTCAGATGTCACAAGTCCTCAAATCAGTAGAAGGGACAGAAAAGGAAATGTTGGCTCGAATGAGTGAAAACCCCAGGGGCTGCTCTGACTCTGGCTGCAGGCAGAAATAGGTGCTATCTCTCAGGGTCTGCCCGATGGAGGTAGGGTGTCCTCCCTGTCTTGCAGACAGAATGGTGGGTCACCGACACCCCAAACTCGTCCTACCTTCCGATTCATGGCAGCAGGAAGAGCCTCTCCTTCTACAGCTGTGGGAGGGAAGTCGTCTGATGGGCCCAGATGGGATCCTGGGAGCCAGTGACCTTGGCCAGGGGACAAAGTGTTGTAACTGGCTGCACCTGGGTCACATGTCCATACCTGTGAGTGCTGGGCAAGGCGGCTCCATCCGAACCATCTGGGACAGATTTCCCACAGAAGAAAGGGGATCTTTGGTCCGCAGAGGGAAGAAGGAGACGGTGGGTTTGACTGGCTCGTGGGCTTCAGCTGTAGATTCTGGGCCCTGAGTGGGCAAGGCTCTGTTCTCACCCATCTCCTCACCTACAGTGTTAGAGCCCTCACCGGTTCCCCAATAAAACTTTATCCAGTCAGAATGAATGGACAAGCAAAGAAGGATTCGTTCCAAATGCGGGAGATGGGAAGTTCTGAAAGATGCTTGCCCGTGGGTTTGAGAGAGTTCTGGAACGTGTACGCACTTCCATAGGGCAAATTGATTCGTTGTTATAAGGCTGGAAGAATGTTGCCAAGCATGGAGCTCTTTTGTACTTAGCGTTCTGAGAATTTCTTCAATCCTTTCTAAGAACCTTGAAGGCATAACTTGTGTTCAGAGACAAAGAGGGCTTTAAAGAGTTTTGGAAAAGAGGCCCCTGGGACTTGGGGGGTGTGTGTGTGTGTGTGTGTGTGTGTGTGTGTGTGTGTGTGTGTGTGTGTGTGTGAATAGCTCTTAGAAAACAGCATGTGTGTAAGTTAAGTATAAATGAACGTGAAAAATATGTTGGACTTTTGCTTTTGAGACATAGAGGTTTGGAAATCAAAGGGAAGGCCTGTTGCCTGTGGGCGGGGTCCGCCTGCGGCCGCCCCAGAAGAAAAGCCCTTGGAAAGTAATAGGCGGAGGGGGCGGATGTTTGGCTAAACCTGAATTGCTTTTGCTTTCTTTTCTGGACAAAATGCCAGTGTTCCCTCCTACATTTCCCTTTCAATGACAGTCATTTGTGTCTCGTAGTATTACTGGCAAATCTTTGGTGCATGCTCACAACCATGTTTTCATTGTTTGGGTCAGTGTGTGATTTTCAGCTCCTTGCACAGGGCCCCAGTTTGCAGGGGTGAAGCCCGTCGGAAAGTGAACGCTGGAAGTCTGGTTATGGCAGCTGTGACCTGTGACTGTGGGGACGCAGACATGCAGTTGGCTCAGTTGATCTCAGACGTGGGTACTATGCACCGAGTACCTAGTCCCTGCTGAATGTGTGCTCAGTACTTTCACACGGTGCTTCTTAAACTTCTGAGCCTCTGGAGTCCGCTGGGAACTTTTTAACGTGGATTCTGGTCCAGGAGTTCTGGGCTGAGTCTAACAAGCAGCCAAAACACTGCTTTGTGAACCACATGTGGCGGCACAAATTGGGACTCGCTGCTCCGGATACCGTGGGGATCACTGCCTGTCTCAGCCACTACCTCCGGAATCGCCCTTGTGGCCACTTGGGTCCAGCCGGCAGCTGCTGTGGTCCCAGCTTGGCTTGTGTGGCTCCTGGCTTAGCGGATTGACGCGTCTAAAGCACGTGTTCTCTGTAGCTGGTGGGAGATCCGAGCGGGCCAGGGTTTCTGGCTGCGTACCCCAGAGGGGGATGGCGGAGGCTGGCTGAGGATCTGTGGGTCTCGCTCGGTCAGAAGGCACTCATGGCCTCCTGAGTGGTCCCTTCCCCCGAGCCTCCTCCTCATGCCTCCTTGTCCTCTCCTTTCTTCTGAGTGTGCTTTGTTTTTGTAACTATGGAAGCAATCCATAATTACAAGCATGGAAGAAACAGAGCCGGTTTATATGGAAGGGAATCGAGTCAAGAGCAGGCATGTCCCTCCCAGACCCCTGAGCCCCAGGCCCCAGAATTGACCACTGTTAGTACACCCTGATTATGCCTACTGGGGGGCTTCAGGCCCAACCCCAGAACGCCAGCTCCCCTGGCTTACCGGGTAAGGGAATTCTCCATCTTGTGTGATTGGAAGTCCAAGGAAAGGCGAGCTCCAGGGTTGGTTCACTCATTAGCTCCCGATGTCATTGTCTCTGTCCTCTACCCTGGAGAGACTCTCACACCATCCTTCCCTTCAATCTGGACCAGTGACAATGGCCCAGGGGGAGGGGGTGGCTGTACTCTGATTGGCTTAGACTGGTCACATGGGCCCCTGGAGCTGGGGATGTGAGGTCTGCTTCTGAGAATTGGAGACGTGGGGAGTCCCAAACCGCACAGGCTTCTGTGAGCAAAGATGAAAGTGGGTTGAGTGCCGGTAAGCGACTCAATGTCTACCACATTTCCAAAAATTTCTATTCATACATGCAGTTGTGACATTCATTCATTCACCTGTTCTCAGTCATTCACTCAGTGCTGACAGTTTGCCAGACACACAGATTATCCCAGCTAATATTAGCACTAAACCAATGAGGGAAGTGCCAATATGCTTCCTGTTTGTTGGGGAAGAAACTAAAGCAAAGACTCTCTAGCGACCTGTCCAGGGCCGCATAGCACATAAGTGGAAAAGCAGAGATTAGCACCCAGGCATCCCTGGGTCATTCTGACTCCTAAGAAGCTTCTTGAAGGTTGTCTCTCTCACCTCTGTGCATATGTGAGATGCTGGAGCGTGTCCCCACACGAATCAGGCACCCAACGGAGTCGCTACAAGTAATAGAACGATGCCAGTGATCTCAAAACCATATTTCTCTCCCTAGACCCCAATAACTATTATCACCGACGGAATGAGATGACCACTACCGACGACCTGGACTTCAGGCATCATAATTATAAGGAAATGCGCCAGGTAAGTCCCAGAGTTGTCAGAGATTGACACGCCACGGGCCCAGGAACACATAAGGTTTTATTTTCAGAAGCTAGGATGGTGCATTAGGGATCGAATCTGAATGGTCGTGTGGGTTTGCTAAAGCCACACTGAATGCTTATGGTTCCGAGATTATAGTCACTAGGGTTTGGGTGACCAGAAAACAGCTGAAACAGAATTGGAAGCCAGACTTTTCTGATTTAACACCCTAGTTCTTCAGAATCACTGCGTGTTTGAACGACTCACTGAAGGATGTTGGTCAGATGCAGAGTTGAAGAAAAAGGATCTAAAATTACACTAATAGTGCTAGCAGGAAGCCCTCACCTAGGACCTCTATTAGTGGACCTACATTAGGAATGTCCCTGCATTAATGTGATAGGTCCTCCCCACCACCCCGGGAGGACAGGAACCCTTGTTACCCTTATTTTACAGAGGGGGAAACTGAGTCACTGAGAATGCCTACCCCTACCCTTTGTTGTTTCAGATTCTCTGGTTCTCAGTCTTGGTTGCATTTAGAATCACTTAGGGAAAATGCGTATCCTTGAACTCCACCTTGGGTCAATTAGAGCAGAATCCTTCATGATGGGTCTGGGGACCTAAATTTAGAAACGCTGTCCCTGTGGTTCTTATGTACAGCTTGGCTTCAGAGCATCTGGCTGATGCCCTTATAGCTGTTAGGAGGAAAAGGTAATGCCAGGCACGTTTTCTCCCGAGTTAATTGCAGAAACCAAGAAACTGAGGGCATTTGCCTATTGGGTACAGAAGGGAGGTGGGGCCAGACATTGAGTAGGACAGGCTGAACGCTTTGCCTCTGAGACACTACTGTTCACGGTTCACCCCCAGCATGCAGGGAGGTGCTGACAAGTGAGAAATCCTTAGATAACCAAAGAATCTGTCTGAAGAGAGAGAACCAACGGAGACATGCCCTCACAAATTTACAGACCCAGGACTGGCCAAGGCCAGGCTAACCTGATTCAAAGCGAGGGCTCCTGGGTGCTGAGAAAAGGAACCAGCGCCCAGCACTAGGGAAGTTGGTGCCATTAGGTGTCATTCCGGGGGATCAGACCCGGTTGTCTCCATGTCATTTAACTGAAGACACTCACACAGTTTCCAGACACATGTCAGCACAGACCTAGAGGTGGGACGTGCTAAAGAAATAGTCTTGCTGTTCAGAAATCACGATAATGCATTTCGACTTGAGGTCCGTGAGTCATCGCTGCTCTGCATTCTCAGTGGTTATTGACCCTGCCCACCGCTCTGTGTTGCAAAGCACTTATGTGTTATCTCAGCTGGGCTCCCTGAGCATCTCAGGACACCTTTCCAAGCCCAGAAATTCGACAGATATCAACTCAGTTGTTGCAATTAATGTCAAAAGCAATAAACCAAAATGCATCTCAAATGCACTAACTACACGGAGAGTGCGGGTAGCTGGAGTCTTTAAATAGTTGTGCTGCATACAGAACTGGGGTTCTTCTCCTACTGGGGGAGCAGGGAGGCTGTGCTTCATTACCAAGCAACTCTGGTGTTAGAGATGAGACGAGCCTGGCATGGTTGATGAAGCCCCGCAGGTGACGACGTTGGTTGACTCCTCCGAGGTCCAGGGCCAAGCAGTCCTCAGTGGGCAAGCATCCGTCAGTCCTGAAGGGGGTTCAAGTGGGAAGTGATTTGCCTCTTGGGGCCCAGGCTCCTGCAGATGGGGAAGCAGCCAGCATGCTTAGCGGTTCTCCATCTGGTTACGGTAGAAATCCTTCTATTTCAGGAGGGAAACAATGTCAGTGTATCCTAGTGTTATTGAGACATTCACAACAAACAAAATGTGAGACACAGCAGTAGTGGGGGCAGGAAGAGAGAAGAGAACATGGGAAACCGTGTCGCACGGGAAGGGGGATGTGCTGAGAATGTGCGTGACCCCTGCGTGCAGACATAGTTCTAGAGCAGTGACCTCTAGGCTCTGTCCACCCTCCCACCCCCCAGGGGGAGCCTGGGGTGAGGATGGGGAATGGGAGGCCAGGAGGCAGGAGAACATTGCACAAACACTAATATTACAGGCAGAGTAATTATTCCCAGAGTCTTGAGGGCCTGCACAGCACATGTCACGATTTGTCATTGCTCAGTCATCTGCTTGTCCACATGCACGTTCCGCCTACTTCCTTTGGGACCATGATGGCAGAAACTCTGTCACTTTATCATAAATCTGGGGTGTGTGCTCGATAAACATGTACATATGAGGCCATCTCAGGAGAGAGATTTGGGGAGCAGGAGGGACAAGTGACTGGCAGGGCTGGCCACGGCGGGGAAGGGACTGGCTGGCCCCCAGGGCCTGGCCAGGTTCGGGCAGGTGCAGATGGGCCACTCTGGGTAGGGAGGGCAGCAAAGCCAAGGGGTGGAGTTTGGAACATATGGCGTGTTTCTAGAGTAGCTGCCGGGGTGCTGGGAGAGGCTGTTGTACGGAGTCCCAGGATCTGAGGAGGTTTTTACGTGCGTGGAGCGCGGGGAGATCCATCTGGGAGTTGTCTGGAGGGCAGACCCACGAGACAGGGCCCCAGACAGGGACGGGCCAGGCCTGCAGAAGGAGGCGGGGAGAGGCATTGCTGAGCTACACCCACTGAGGTGGTAGGGAAGCACCCACAGAGGGAGGATGACAGGTGGTTTAGGGAAGGTGAGGGATTTGACTTTGGTGTTGGGCGCGGCGCTGCAGGGAGTTCGGGTTGGCTGGCTGATGAGCAGGGTGTGAATGATGCACCAGAGGAAGTAAAGTAGGAGCCTGGGCCGGAAGGCAGCCAGCAGGTGGTGATGAACTTCCAGGGCCGCTAAGGATGCTGGGGCCTCAAGCTGTGGGCTGCATTACCCACCTGCTCCGTGGTCAGCCTGCCCTGGGGGTGGGTGATGGGGGCAGGAAGCCGGGGCAGGCCCACTCCTCCCCCCACCCCCCAGTTCCCTCTCACTGTGATTTTTCCTCCCCCTGGAATTCCTTTTCCATTTGATCAGATGAAATGTGTTTCTCAGGCAGTGCACAAAGATGGCAAAAGAGGATTTTCCCCTTTTTTAACTTTTTAGTTCCTTGGATAAACAATGTTGTATCAACATCAAATGAAAACCAAAAGTCCAAAAGCTAGTCTTCCATGAATCCACCATTCTCAAGAGTCAGTGGTTTCATTTCCCCCGCTTTCTACTCAGGGTTTGGATTTCTGTGTTCACAGAATTCATACGACTTTGTTCAGAGGTGGTTACAACTCTGCGCTGCTTTTCTCAGTTAATCCCGGACCGTTAGCTGGTGTTCATGCTGTCTTACTCATTGTATTTGGAATGCTCCAGAATGTTCCAGAGCGTGGAGGCACCATGATTTCCTCAGCTGTCTCCCTGCTCTGGAGTATTTGGACATCTCCCAACTTTTACTGAATACCAAGAAAGCATGAAGCGTGCTACAGCGTCATCATGCATGTCATTTTACCCGTCTCTACGAACAGTTTCCTTCTGATAGATGGCCAGACCCCGAATGATCAGAAAAGGGGTGTTTCCCTCTATTTCTTTCAGGAGAGCCCAGAATTCAGTAGATAGAAGGATGGCAAACTTTATTCCCATCTCCGATGTGAGGAAGTAGCGTCCTGACCAGGCGCGGGGCTGTGAAAAGCCAGGGACTCTCTAAGGCGATGTTTCTCCAGCTTGTTTCACTAGAGCCCCACCCCCACCCCCACTGGCAGGCTTTTTAGACATTTTTCTTAATTATCCTCCATCCATATTATTCAACACTAAGGAATAAGACTTTGTTGGATGGGGTTGAGCTTTGGAGGACCGCAAAGCATTGAAATATCTAACACCTTTAGCCCCAAAGAGCCAATCATCACCTCCTTGCGTGTGATGTCACCCCTGTTGATAATTCGTATTCTCAGGTCGTGAAGAAATTCTAGTCTGTACTCTCCAGACTCATCAAGACCCACACATTCACCACTAGGACCTAAACTCCCCCAAGAAACCATCTTTGACTCTTTTCAGGAATAAGCAAGGTGGGTCACCACCCACGTCTTTGATGATGCTGGTGAGCACCAGGGAAACCAGAGAGGGCCACCCTACAGAGAGAATTGCAAAGAACCTTCCCAAAGGAGATCCTCTAAATGCCTGTGTTCTCAGACGTGTGTGTGGAAAAGATGCTTGTGATAATCTCAAAAATACACTCTATTCCAACAACACAAAGAAGGAAGATGTGGCTGCCACAGAAACGCGGTGACTGACAGTGGGTAGAATATAGAGGTGACTGATGACTCGTGCTGAGAGCACCCCAGAACGAGAGGCTCGCCATGGCTAAGAATGCATCCGAGGGAAGACGGTATTTGTCCTTCTCCAGGGTCAAGGTCACGGTGTCTAACAAGGGAGGCGCGTTTCTCGGGCAGCTCACTGAGGGGGGAGGAGGGTGAGCATTGACTGACAGCGGGCTCTGTGCTGAGTGCTTGCATTCATCGCCTAGTTAAGGGTGTGCTGGCCTCTGTGTCTGCAGAACTTGTATTGATCTGAATGCAAGGATTTGCTGAGGTCGATGCTGGGAGCTCGGAATGACTGCAATCAGCAGGGGCTAGTATGGGCGGCCCCAAGCCCGATGGGGAGTGCTATCTCTCAGAATGGTCGGCCGAGCTGCCTGCTTTTCATTGCTTTGTTGCACCTTCACAGACAGGTAACAGCCCTTAAGAGTCCAAAGCCCTAAGTCTACCTGGTACCAGACGGGGGCTCTGGGCAAATCACTCAGTGTCTCTCTCAGCCTCAGTCTCCACATCTGTAGAATGGGGACATTCACTTGTGCTTATCTTCTTCACCTGCTGGTCTAGACTGATGGTGGGTGGAGAAGCAGAACACATTATTACTGCGCTCGTTAGCATACGTGATTAGTGACAATGTCACTGTGTCTCTTGTTACAAAGTGGTGCCTCTCATATGTGGCTCCACTTGCAGCCTGTGTCCCTTGTGTTGATGGGTGTAGAAGCTACGTTTCCCTTGTGCATTGTTCCTCCTCTTACGGCAGGATTTTGCTTTTGCCCTTTTGTGAACCAGAGTCCTTTATAGTCAGCGTGCGCTTTCTCTCACCTGGATACTGTAACACAAAGGGAGTTGTCATAAAGTGAAGTACGTTTGCCCTCAGAACTGGTGAGAGGATTAGGCCCAGTCCTGACCCAAGCTGCACCTGTACCACCTCACAGGCGGGTCATAAGCCCCTCCCGGGCTTTAGAAATGCTCGCCAACACTCCTTCAACACACTCCACTCAGTCCCTGCAGGATGTTATATTAGGAAAGTCAGATGAAGCACACGGCCATTGAACTTATCGTAAATCCTACATCATACCAAGATTCTAGTTCTGACAGATTTTAACCCACCATAAAACTTGCAACAGATTTGCTTACTTACCATTTACAAAGACGTTTGATGGGTGATTTGGTTGATGGAGAATATTCTGAAAGATGGTTGGAGCATATCCGTCCAGGTGCCCACTGTCCCTCTGCCCTTCCTCTAGCCCGCTCAGCTCCCTGACAGGGCCGTCCTTCCTTGCTGCTCCAGCAGCACCTGAGCGTCGGTCCCAGTCCATAGCAGTGTCCCATGGACACCCCTGCCCCCTCCATGAGCATAGCTGAGACGCCCTGTGCATCAGCTCTTCTTGCACGTGGGGATCGCTAAACAATTTCATCCTGCAAATCGAGGCTGCGTAACACATCACTCAGGTCCTTGTTCAGAGATGGGGGCAGGGCGACCTCAGGGGAGGAGTGCCTCTGTCCTCCACCCTCGAGGGCGGCTGTGTTCCTGTCACTCACACGCCCTCCTTACCTCCTGGGCAGCCTGTCTCATTCCTGCAGGTGGCAGCTGTCAGTCTGATGAGCTCAACTTTAAAGGCAAAATTCAGAAGATAACACGTTATCTATTTCAGCTCCTCATGGAACTGCTCCTTGCACCCTTTAACCTCTGCCACCCGGGCCCCCTTACTTAGCACCAGCGAAATGGGTCATTGTATGACTGCCATCTGTGGCTGCACTGTAAGCTCTAGGAGGGCTTCCTCACCTAACATAGATGCTCATTAAATTATGAAAGGGAATTGACATTCAGAAGTGAATATTTATTTAGGCAGGGCTGTAGAGGACTCAGGCTGTCCCTTAGAGGGTCTACAGTCTAGTGAGGGGACCAGAGAAAACAGAAACCACGGTGAAAAGGTAATTCCACGGCACAGGGAGGTGGTGACCACAGTCCAGGGAGGTGACGACCACAGCCCGGGGAGGTAATAGTTACAGCCAGGGGCTGCTGGCAGGACAGGGCAGAGGGGCCACAGGGAGAACATTCTGGGCGGAGAGGACAGCACTGGTGTGTGCTGAGGATCGGGACACGGAGCAGGTGGGGGCTCTGGGGAGGGGGCAGCAGGTGGCTGTCTTCGGGGGAGGCCTGCCCCCCGTCAGCGCGTAACCATCACTGCTTAGGTCCTTAGTCCACCTTGTTTTTCAGTTGATGAAGGTTGTGAATGAAATGTGTCCCAATGTCACCAGAATTTACAATATCGGCAAGAGCCACCAGGGCCTGAAACTGTACGCTGTGGAGATCTCCGACCAGCCCGGGGAGCATGAAGTCGGTGAGGTCGCCCCTCTGGGGTGCATCTGTCCCTTAAAGAGCAAGGAGACAGCTGGCCCAGGAGAACCTTCAGGAAACAGGGCAGGAACTGTGCACACACCACTTCACACAGACAATCCTGCAGAGTTTGGTTCCTTCAGCCTCTCTTATGACACGGGCTGCTGGCTTATTTAAAAGCTAGAACCCCTCCTCCTCTCCCAACGGGCCATTGTCCACGCTGTTCTCCAGCTCCGGACCAGCCACACTAACCACAGAAGCAAGTGGCCGGAGACAGCTAGATCGGAGTCCTTTTCTAGAAGAAAGATTTGGGCTTCCTGGCCAGTGAGGGCTCAAGTTTGAGGAGGTCCCGAGTTTATGTTTTGTTTTTTAAATTTCAATCCTGTTTTCAGGCGGTTCCTATTTTCAGCCATTTCCCATCAGCCTCTCCGGAGCCAGAGGGTGTTCTCTGGTTTGCTGTTTGGTAAATCTGCAAGCCCTTTCCATATCCCCTGACACCTAAGTTCAGAGGTGTGTCTGATTCACTCAACTTTAACATTCATCAGTATTTCGGGATTTCCTCTGAAGAGTGTCTCCTAAAGGGTAAGGGCTGCTCTGCCGGTAAAATCACATTTCTCCAAAAGCAGCAGCTTTGCCACTGAGGGCAGACGTGTTGTCACCTCCTGCTCAGAGCTGATCAATCCCAACGCGGGAAAAGCTGAGCTTTGAAGAGAAAGAGTTAGACACACTCTCACAAAACTGTGTTATTGTTGACTTGCCCTGCTGGGCTGCCTTTGGCTTGTACTTATTCATCTTTATGGCCTTGTGCAGTTCAATAGGATGTTCTTTTAAGAAAAACTATTACCTTCCAGAAGAGAAAAATAATTTCCAGGGCTTGTGTTTAATTTGTAAGTTTAAATCCTTAGCGCTGTGTTCTTTTATTTTTGCTCAGTAAGCATAAATATTATCCCCCTGTGGCTGATACCATCTAAGATTTTTCTACACATTTTCTTATATTCCTGACCATTTGGGAATTAAAAAAAAAAAACCCCAACAACTATAGTACTGATATAATTTTGGAGGTTTCTTTGAAGGAACAGACAGAGCTAATACTGTAAGTGTATATTATTCAGAGATCTTTTCTTCCCCCCTAGCACAGTGTGATCAGGGCTGTTTCGCTACAGGTGTCTGACATGAACCTGTCCTTTTCCCGTCTCTGAGTCAAGGTGAACCCGAGTTCCACTACATCGCAGGCGCCCACGGCAACGAGGTGCTGGGCCGCGAGCTGATGCTTCTGCTCGTGCAGTTCTTGTGCCAGGAGTACCTGGCCCGGAACACGCGCATCGTGCGCCTGGTGGAGGAGACCCGCATTCACATCGTGCCCTCACTCAACCCCGATGGCTACGAGAAGGCCTACGAAGGGGTAAGGCTGCCGCTCCGCTCGTCCGGCACAGGGACTAGCCCCCTGCCCTGCCTGCCCACCTCCCCCCATGCACCTCTGTGGCCTGAGTTCCCCCTTGGGAGCAATCTTGTTAGGTGTCTCTCTGCTGGGACAAGGCTTCTGAAAGACGCAGAGCCGGCTTGGGGAACTACGGTGACCCTGAGCCCTGGACATGCCAACAGACTGGCCTATCTATCGTTTTATTATTCGGATCCATCGTTTCTTTGCCGCATTCTAATGATGGTGTAGAATTTCTGTGCGTTATGGTTATGTGTAGACTACACATAATAAAGAATTACATATAGGATATGGTCAGTATTATCTGGGAATATTATCGGGCGATAAAATGGAAAACGATACCACAGTGGTCCCTGTCCAAGGCCAGCTTTACGGTCCAGAATTTTGGTTGTGTTTATTGTACACAGAGGTAGGGATTTGCAGTGCCAGTGGTCAGGGATTTGCAAGCCAGGATTGTAGGCAGGGCAGGGAGAACGCATCTAATATGATGTGCGCGGATGCTGCAATGACGGACTCAGATTCGTTACCGCTTGGAGTTTCACTGGCCCGTGTAGAAGCCCAAAGAGAGGAGCGGGGGAAGCAGGGGGCCTGCTACTTTCTGGGCGCTGCCCACGGGGCAGGGCTCAGCTCCACATTCCCACTTTAGAGTGATGGGGCTGTCTTATTCATCACTCACCGAGGATCAGCTGAAGGGGTTCTGACAGTATCCCTTGGGGTCCTCCTTGGGCTACAGGCTGACGAGAGGCTTAGAGACATGCCCCAGATGGAGATGGGGGCGTTGTGAGTGTGATAGAGTCAGCACTGTCCAGAAGCCTGTGGGTGCCTCACATTCTGAACTGTCCCCAGGGCTCGGAGCTGGGAGGCTGGTCCTTGGGACGCTGGACCCACGATGGGATTGACATCACCAACAACTTCCCCGACTTAAACACGCTGCTCTGGGAGGCAGAGGGCCGGCAGCACATGCAGAGGAAGGTGCCCAACCACTACATCGCCATCCCCGAGTGGTTTCTGTCTGAAAACACCACGGTGAGTAAGCTTATCCCACAACCTGTAGGGCAGGCGAAGGACCAACCTAACAGCCACCGGTGTCTGCAGAGGATGTGTGGCATTTAAGCACAAGACAGAACCGTTTTATTTTTTTCTTTCATGTTTTCTCCAAAAGGAGGGACGTGTGCTTGATAATAACTACCTTTAGAATTGCTGTTTGAGGAGATTCTTCGTAGAAATCACTGAATGATGAGTATATTTCTTTACAACCATGCAGTGCTTCAATGAAAACATTCCCCTCCATATTTGTAACTCTTATCATCGTCTTTGGTAGTTATGCTGCTAGGAAATTTTCCTCAGCCCTTACTGATCACCTGAGGTCTCTTATTTTTATTTTAAGAACTCCCCTTGGATTTATTATATGGGGTGCTTCTTCGGAAGGAAACATGCAATTGGTTGAGAAATGTTTTCTCCAAATGTTTTAGGTCTTGTTTCCCAAAGAGTATGTCATAGAAGAAATTAATTTTCACAGTTTCCCGTGCCATTTATTGCCTCCTCTGCCCATTGTCTTTACAGTTCATCTTTAATAGTATTATTATATGTCCCTGAAGAGATCTGCCTGGAGGGCTATATAGTTAGGGTAGGTGCAGCTGCTGCAACAGAAAAAGACGAATAGCAGCAGTGTAACGAAGTGGAAGTTTATTTTCTTTTTATATAAATGGACCCTGGTGGCAGATAGTACACAACTGGCCAAATAGAAGACCTATGATCATCAGGAACCCAGGACTCACCTATCTTTCTGACTCTACCATGTTAGCATGGGACCTTCAGCCTCAAGGTCATGATCCAAGATGGCAGGCGTACTCCAGCTCTCATGTCTGTGAAGGAAGGGGAGAGAAAGGCTAAAAGAAACGTCCTCCTCTCAGATAATTCAGTTCACTTTAAGAGGCATTCCTGGAATTCCTCAGAATGCTTCTGCTTAAATCTCATTGGCCAGAATTTAGTCAAAGATGGTTTCAGCCTCCTGCTGGGAAATGCTGTGTTTTGGGCAAGCACATTGAAAGCTCAGTTAAACCATTTCCAATGTTTCTTTATTTTTTATTATCAATTTTATTTTACTGGGACTATCTTCAGAAGGATTAGTGATTTATGATAAATATTTGATTCATTGGTTAGTATTTGATAGTTTCCTTCCTTCCTTTTTATTTTCCTTCCTTCTTTCTTAACTTTTTATCATTAAAAAAAAGTCAATTATACAAAATTACAGAGAAAGCTGTAAGGGATTCCCATGTACCTATCTCAACTTCACACTCACCAATGCATGGTTCCTCTTCATGTTCACCCACTTTCTTCCCCACCTCAGATTTTTGAAGCAAATATCAGGCATAATATCAATTCATTTGTCAATATTTTAGTAAATATCTCTAAAAGCTTGGACTCTTTTAGAACTATAAATTATGACCATTATCACATTGAAGAAAATGATTTCTTAATGTAATAAATTATCTACCCAGTGTTTGCATTTTCACTATTATCATTCTCTCTCTCTCTCTCTCTGCCTGCCCCCACCCCCATTTAAATCAGGATCCAAATAAAGCCCATTCATTCTGATCAATATATATCTTTTAAGTCTCATTTGACTCACAGATTTTACCTCTATCACTTTCTTTCTTTTTCTCTCCTGTAATTTTGTTGTTGATGATCTTATTAACAGCTAGGCTATAAACAACTAGATTGTCTCAGCGTTTTCCACTGAGTGCTGCTAGTTGGATTCTTGTGATGTCATGTAAGATACTCCTCCTCTCTGTTGTAAGTTGGCAGTGGGATTCAAAGGAGACGAGCTAATTAGAACAGAGGTTGGCGACCTCCAGCCTGGGGGCCCCCCACCTCACCCCCACCCCCCAGCAGGCCTGCTTGTGTCCGTGGGGTGTTACAGGAACAGCCACATTCACGTAGCTGCTGCCGGCCTGCGAAGGCACAGAGTTGAGTGGTAGTTACGACAGAGAGCACATGATCTGCGAAACCTAAAATCCTCCAGACGGCCTCGTCCTTTACTGAAAGGGTTTGGGCTGAAGGCTCGGTCAATTCAAGGCTGCTGTTTTTTAGGTGTGTGTCTTTCTCTGCTCTTTCATGAACGCCATTGACGATGGTGCCTGACCCACTAATCCACCGGAGGGGCACCATGTTGATACTCAAGCATTTCCTCTTTGTGCAGTTACTGGAATATTCCTACAAAAAGAAACTTCCCCAGATTTCCCTTTTGTACATTCCTATTTCCACAAAGTCCGGTTTTCCCAGAACCAGTTGTGTTTTCAACCGTGTCCCCTTTGGAAAGCGGGGGACAGAAGACCATGCTGTTCTTGTCTTACTCCTCAGTGTGTTTGATCTGGAATGCTCGCAGGTGGCACTGGAGACCAGGGCGGTCATCGCCTGGATGGAGAAAATCCCCTTTGTGCTGGGCGGCAACCTGCAGGGGGGTGAGCTGGTGGTGGCATACCCCTACGACATGGTGAGGTCCCTGTGGAAGACTCAGGAGCGCACGCCCACCCCCGATGACCACGTGTTCCGCTGGCTGGCCTACTCCTACGCCTCCACCCACCGCCTCATGACGGACGCCAGGCGGAGGGTGTGCCACACGGAAGACTTCCAGAAAGAGGATGGGACTGTCAACGGGGCTTCCTGGCACACGGTGGCCGGAAGTAAGTCTCTGATCGTCCTGTGGTCTTCATGGGGCCAAATGAGAACAGGCTGCTGGGCCATCTTCTCCCAAATCTCCTGTTATTATATTATTAGCAGTATAATAGCTACCATGGTTAACTCTTTACAAAGTGCCAGCATGCTGCTTAGAGGGGGATGTGACTTGTCCCCATTTTATAAATGAGGTAACGGGGGCTTGGAGACCAGAAGGGGTCTGCCCACGTGAGAAAGGGGTGGGACTGGGTCTGTTTGACTTCGTGGCTGTTCTTAGCCACCCAGCAGTTCCACTTTGATAGGATCAGAGATGGGTAAATGTGGACTGAGGGGAAACCTTACGCCAAAGGAGCAGACAGTGTCTTGGGGCTGGGCATTGAGTCCACACTCGGTGAGTGACGGAGCTGCAGGTGTGACCTGAGGCTCCACAGGTGGTGAAGCGTTCCCCAAGCCCCCTGTCCGCTGGAGGTCAACAGCCAGTGTCCCAGCCATCCCCTGGCGTCTAGTCGAAGCCCCGCTGTGTGTGATGGGGCCCGCGGTATTGCTCCCATGTCTACATGGCACTGGAGTGGCTCCCAGCAGAGACGTCAGGGACTCAGAGGACCCTGTGGTCCCAGTTTTAGGATGAGTACCTTGTTTCCTGTGTTGGGGCTGCTCCTGGCGCCTGGCTTCCAAATGATCAGGCATCTGGATGTCACATTCTCTAAGGTCCCTCGTGTGGGGATGGCAAGACCCCAGGTATGTTGCTCTTGGCTTATTTTCTTCACATTGTGATGGTTGATCAAGCCACGGATGAATTTGAAACATATCCCATGTCAAATAGACCGGGATTAAAATTCTGGTTCATCATTTGGATGCTGTGTGCCCCTGGGCTGGTTACTTTACCTCTCTGACCCCTCATACTTTCCACTTGTGAAATGGGCATGATGATAACACTGGTGATCCCTCTAGGGCTGCTGTAAGGACTATGTAGGTGACAGATGTAGGTGTGCTCCATGTCCAGCTTGTTGGAAACACTCAGTTATGATAAGTCCCCATCCCACGCCCACTGGGAAGTCTCTTTCATGAGCATATTCATATTTTTTATTTCTCTGTGCTAACTAACTTTACTGCTATTTTACTTTGCTAGAGATTCAGCTTTCACATACGTTTCAGGTATGTTGCTACCCTTGGGAAAAGAAAAATATAAAAGTAGTAGACATATTTATTCCCATGGCCATTTTAAAACATGTACAGAAATCTTGCCATTTTGGGGAAGCCGGGACGGCTCAGCGGGTTAAGCGCTCGCTTTGAAGCCCTGAGGACCGAGGATCGAATCCCGGCTCCGGCCCGTGCGGACCCATATGCTGAACTGGGGAGTTCCCACAGTTCGGTTCTCTCTCTGTCTCTGTATCTCTCTCTCTCTGTCAAAAAAAATAAATTAAATAAAATGAAAGAAATCTTGCCATTTTATTCTTGCCAAGCAGAGGAGGTATTCTATTTATCTCCATCATGATTTTGGTCTGTACAATATTTAAAAATATAAACATATAAATGCAAACCCCTATCTATCAAGAAAATCTCCTAACAGCCAAAAAGGCATTCTTGCTTTTTTCATTCTAGCCCTCAAAACCTACAATAATCTTCACGTGAAGCATCTGTTTATTTTTTCTGGCCGCTGTGACTAATCCGAGTAGGGACACAGCTGGATTCGTTAGCATCAGATCAGTCATAATGTTTGGAAAAGTTGGCGGCCACATAATCACGTCGGTGGCATTTCATTTTTTTCCTATCAATTATAGTTTCCATTATTTCAGGGACTTTTGTGACAGAGCCATGTGGTGGCTCCAGCCGAGCTAATCATTCCCCGCCACCCCCACCCTCGGCCGTGTGATGAAATCTTCAGATTCATTTCTTTGTAGATTAATGAAATGCGATCTCTAATTTGCTCCGCTCCATCTTTTGGGGCCAGGCCTTCTCGCTCAGTAGCACCACACTGACAGGCGCCTTAGTTAATGGGGAGCGGGGCTGTTGAGAACAGGGCTCAGCGCGCCACATGATGCACTTCGTTGGCAGCGTTGTAAATTCAGAGTGATGTCAGCCCCTCTGTCCCTGCCTCCTCCCCACAAAACGAAGGCAGATGTCGTGATAGCGTCGGGCACACAGAGCTCTGTGTGCCACACTGAAGCTTGTGATCAGGGCAGGGTTCCAGGCAAGGAGAGAACACAAAGGAATGCCTCAACGTCCCCTGATGGGACCAAAGGCTGGGGAGGACCTCTCTGGGTCACAGCACACGGTTCCCTTTTGAAGCCATTTGACAAGCATTCGCTGCTGGGAGACGCTCGCTGAAGCGCTGGAAGTCAGCAGTGGTGAGAGCCTGGCCCTCCCTGCCAAGGACTTTCTGCTAACGTGACACTGGCCGCACTTTTATGCCACGGCTTTCACTTCCTTGTTTATCACAGTTGTTAGGGCTGATGACATGTGAATAGTTTGAATCTGCCATCCGGTAGGGAGAGGGGCCCTATTTTGGTACCATTTCGCCTGTGATGTTAGCAACTAGACAGCAGATTGGACAAAATTGCTCTTGATGCCCAAAGCCATGATTTTTTAATCAGACATTTATCCTGAGGGATGCATCGCTTAGCGTCACGGTGAGCTGAGTGAGCAGGAAGATGGGACGGGTGAGGACCCAGGCTTCCTGCTCCTTTTCTCAGTCAACACAGAGAAACCCAACCCACCCACTTGGAAGTCCTCTGCAGCCCTGACCCTCAAAACCCAGGGTGGGGGGAGGGGGCTCATTAGAGGCATCTTCTGATGGGCGAGTGCTTCCTGGTGATCACACGCCTTTGCCTGCGTTCTTACTGATCACCCTGTTCTCCAAAAACAAAGATGTTGGGAAAAGAACCCCTGGACCTTTATGCCAAAATGTAGTGGGTTCAGTGGTGCCCCACTGAAAATATACACTAACCTCCGGGACCTGTGGCGGGGTCTTTGCAGGTGTAATTAAGTTAAGGGTCTCAAGATCAGGTCATCCTGAGTTGCTTGGATGGGCCCTAAAATCATTGGCAAATGTCCTTAAAAGAAACAGAAGAGGAGGCAGAAACAGAGGAGAGGACCGTGGGAAGACAGAGGCTGAGGTTGGAGCAATGCAGCCATGGGCCCAGGAACGTCAGGGGCCCCCCAAAACTGGAGTGGGCAGGAAGGTCCTCCCCTCGAGTCTCTGGAGGGAGCACAGCCCTGCAGACACCTGGATCTCAGACTTCTGGCCTCGCGAGCTGTGGGAGAATACGTCTGTATTGTTCTGAACCCCCAGTTTGTGGCAATTGTAACAGCAGTCCTAAGAGACGAATACAGGGACCGACCCCCACAGGCTGGGTCCTTCCCATCCGTGGTAGTCGTGTCAGGAGTGCCACACTCATCCGCTCTGGGGCCGAGTGCTGCGTGCGTTTGACCTTCTGCCCCCAAGCGGCTGAGCTATTTGGAGATAAGAGCCAGCCCTTGTCTGCCACACCTCGGCTCGAACCCTGACTCTCGCCCTTTCCAGACACATGATTCTGGACACATTTCCTAACCGTTCTCTGCCTCACTTTCCTTGTCTTGTAACATTGTGCTTTGCTGCCTACCTCTCTGCTGGGTTTGTGGAGAAGGTTAAGTGAGCTAATGAGGCAGAGTGCTAGGTCCTGGTTTGTGCAAGACACTCAGGTAACTGGTTTGGGTAGCTCTGTTTTAGGAATTAGAATAGAAAACTGTTGTTGATCTGTAGCTGAGAACAGCGTGACTATAGAGGCAAAGCCATTAAATGCTGGAAATCCACACTGTTAACGAATGATATCCTTCTTCTAAAGTTAGTGTTCAACTGAGTGTACCAAGTAAAGGGACTTTACCTAAAAAGCACGTACTTCAGTCCTCCTGTTGCCAGAGATGTTCTCGTACGTGCCTGTCTTCCCCATACACCGTTCCCCTGCACCCTCACCCTCTCTCAGCTCCCCGACCCCCTGCCTCCCCACTTGCCCTAATTACTTGTTGATCTGTCATGCATACTTGCCGCCTCCTGGTTCAGTGAAGGCCTCTGAATCTCCCCAGCGCCACTCTGACGTGTGGTCCATTTGGCCCCACAGGTCTCAACGACTTCAGCTACCTGCACACAAACTGCTTCGAACTGTCCATCTACGTGGGCTGCGACAAATACCCGCACGAGAGCGAGCTGCCCGAAGAGTGGGAGAATAACCGGGAATCATTAATCGTGTTCATGGAGCAGGTAGGGCGTGGGTGCCCGGCCGTGACGGGGCCTCCCTGAGGAGCGAGGCCCTGTAGGCGACTGAAGGCGAGAGATCCAATTAGTGTGTGAGATCGTGGCCGCCGGCCTGGGCCACCATTGTCCTGGGCAGGCCACTGCAGTGCGGGAAGGAGCCGTTGCTGCACTTCATCGGACCCGAGGCAGTGAGCTCTAAGGCAATGTTGATTGTACCCATGGATTCTTGGTGAGTGAGAACTAGTTCAGGGGGTTTTCCGATGCGGCTCCAAGGGGAGGTAGGTGACAGGTGTGTTCGAGCCATTGTGCCCAGGCTCCCGGTATTAGTCTGCTAGGAAAACATAATAAAATATACAGGCTGCGGGGTCTAAACCACAGAAATTCCAGTTCTGGAGGCTGGAAGCCCAAGGTCAAGGTGCCAGCAGGTTGGTTTTACTCTGCAGCCTCTCTCCCTGGCTTGTAGCTGGTCACCTTCTCTCTGTGTCCTCACAGGGTCTCTCCGCTGTGAGCATACACTCTGTATGTCTCTGTGTGTCCACATTGTTCTCTTCTCATAATGCCAGTCAGAGGTTGGATCAGGGCTCACTCTACTGGCCTCGTTTTAACTTTGTCCCCTCTCCAAACACAGTCACATTCTAAGGCACCAACTGAGGTTAGGACTCCAACACCTTTTTTGGGGGACACAGTTCAGAGCACAACAGCCCTCAGGCTGATGTGTCACGGCTGCCGGAGGCAGGGCGTCCTGTGGGAGCAGTTGTGACAAGTGCCCGCTGAGGTTCTTCTGCAGCTGGCGAGGGAGCCCTGCTGTGGAGCCACCTGTACCCACCCCCTCCCGCCCTCCAGGACATGCCGTCTTGTAGCATTGAGCAAGCCAGCTCCAGCTCGGTGCGAAAGCTGACCGAATACCAGAGGAATAAACAAAGGGAACATTGAGCCCCCATTATACGACTCCACTGTGATTACCACCCATTACGCATAAGACGCTGAGGCTGTGCACAAAGTACTGCCCTGTCTCCCAGGGGCCGTAGCTGAGCCAGAAGAGGCATCTGGCCAATGGCCTGGGCTGCCCATTTCCTGTTCCTGCAGCTCCACACCCAGGGCAGAGGCTGGCCCTGGACTCTGGCATCCACATCTGCCCGATGCAGGTCCCAGAGGGTCGGTGCAGCCCGCAGAGCACTTCCCTGACACAAGAAGGGGTGAACTTGCACTTCCCCCTTTGGGAAGCCGTGAGCACACTTTCTGTCTTCTCCCTGGAATTTGGAGAGGGGACATTTCTTCATTTCCTAGATGAAAAGAGAGGTGGCCCTAATCCTTCTAATATCATGACCTCAATTTGCCAAAGAGCCTCCTATGGATAAAGTGCCCAAGCCTGGGAAGAGGTATAACGAAGGTCATTGGAAACGCTGGCCTGGCACCTCGGCTTCTCACATCTTACTCCAGATGGGAAACAGAGACACAGGCTTCAGCACTGACGTGTCGTGTGACACCGCTAGTCAGCGGAAGGGCTCTGTAAGCCGAGTTGTCGTTTATCTGTGACTGCATTCTTTCCTCTGTGACTCTTACATCATGAAGTTGACATAGTAAGTCTATGTAGCGCAGGAAAGTAAAAATAAATTGCCTATAAAGTTACATTTTTAGTGATGAGTTTTTTTATGAACCGTCTCAGATCCTAGTATTTTTTAAACCTCTGGGAGACTCTCACTCCAAAGGCAGACTGCTGGTGCAGGGGCCCAAAACGAAATACAGACGTTTGCACACTGAGTCCACGCAGAGTTCCGAGCTGGGCACGGCTGCGTGAGGATTGCTGGGGGCGCTGGGCCGGCCTCAGGCGTCTAGTTCCCACTGTGCCGGTTGGGTGGGGTGAGTTGGTGGGCTCACACCATGTCTGTCTCGTCATGTTTGCCCGGCAGGTTCATCGTGGCATCAAAGGCGTGGTGAGGGACTTACATGGGAAAGGAATTCCCAGTGCTGTCATCTCCGTAGAAGGTATCAACCATGACATCCGAACAGGTAACCACGGATAGCAAACAGCCACCTTCTTGAAGTGCTTGAATGAATGAATGAATGAATGAATGAATGAATGCACTTCACAGGTGTTTCTAAGAGGACACAGTGAGCGGCTGAGCTGGGATTTGAGCCAGCTCACATCTGAATACAGTGCCCCTTCTCTTACCCCGTGGAGGGCAGGAAGGGCTCCCCCCCCAAAAAAAGTCCTCGTGCATTAACTGCCCCTGTCCTTCCCACACATGATCTTCATTTGACCTGCGAGGAAACCTGGGACATTAGGACCTGGTGAGGCTGGGATTCAGACCTGACCTTGTGCTCTTCAGTGCCAGGCTGCCTGCCGGCCTGCGTGCCTGTCATTATTTAAATGAGCGAAATGTATCCGAAATGCCACAAACCAGGAGACTTGTGTGATATCCTGAATCGCGTTCTTTCGGTGTGGTTGCCTATTTCTTCACGCAACAGTATTTTCACACTGTGTAGCCTGGCATTTCTTATGTACTAGCTCCTCCTAGGCATCCACTGATTTGTTCATTCGTTCATCTATTCAACGAAGCGGATTACGAACTCACGATGGGCCAGATACAGGCGAAGTGCGAGAGATCATTGTGAATGAAAGAGGCTGTCTGACCTGCTCTGCATAGGACTGTATTTTAAGCATTGCCAATGAGCCCCTTTGAAAGAGTGACTCAGAAAAGGGCCAGAACATCCCTGGATTCTTAGGCCTGTATTTACTGTGTGAGAACATGAGAGGTGTAAGTGGAATGGGAAAGAACAGTCCCTGGACCCCACAAGCCAGCAGAGAGTCGGTCCTCTGCCTAATGTGCTCTGAAGTTCAAGCCCCTATAATTAAGGAGACTGTTTTGATGAGCTTATGGGGAGCACATGTCCTACCTTTATTTCCCCCTAATAACTTCCCAGTAACTACTCATGGTGGATGAGTTCCATACTTTATGCTGTGTTGGTCTCGGTGTCTTTTAGTGCTCAGCGTCAGCTCTGAATTGGCCTCAACTTTCATCTGAGGCTTATGTGATTGGCCACGCTTTATTTCAGGAGGGAATATGCATAAAATAAACAGGAGTGTTACATGGAATTCTACAGGGAGAGACGCCAGTAAGAATGCTTTCTAAATGCACGTAAATACGTCAGCTGAGCACTCAGCTCAGAGTGCCATGTACTCTGTCCTGAGCTTCGTCAGGTCACTAAGCTGACCTGCTGCAAATGGACCTTAACTGGGGCCCGGGTTGTCCCTTTGCCCTCCAGTGCTGAGCGACCCCAGCTGTGTGTCGACCCCCCACCCCCACCCCACTGCAGCTCCATGGACTGCTCACCCCCAGATGGAGCTGATGGCACAGTGGGACTGTAAGCCAGCCGTAGTTAAGACCGAACATGCCAACTTCTTGGGTTAATCAGACATGCTGATTCCTGTTCTCATATTTGTCTTCATCTCACTCAATCAAACTGGCGTTAATCAGAGACGCGCCATATGAAACACTGGTAAGTGTGGAAAAGTAAGAGTGGGGAGCCCGCCCCCTAACACAGGGCCAGGACAGGAAGAGGAGGACACATGGTCTGGGAGGAGGACAGAGGGACAGGTGAAGGCTGGCTCCTTCAGGTTGGTCCGGGGATGTAGGGCCCAGAGAGATGTCTCAAAGGCCTTGTGAGGCAGAGGGCATCTGACTGCAACGTGAAGGCTGCTTGGTGGGGCTCTGGCCTTCTGAAAAGCCAAGCAATGGCATCGGACTCAGTGGAAAACCTTGCATTTTCCCAAGAGGAAAACACAGGGGGCGGTGCTGAGACTCACCAGGGAGCCCTCTATGTAGGGGCTGCCCCTGGGCTCACATGGAGCCCTGCTTACCAAGGTTCAGGCTGCGGGGACGTGTGCCAAACAACCGCCGACCTATTTCACGTCTCATAATTTTTTGTGCTCTTGTGAGCTCACGGCATCGCGTGGGCCATCTCAGGTGAATATAGATTGCAATGGGAATGTAAACATGATGCTTCAGAGTGTTATTTTTGTCTATGTTGGGGGTGTACACACACACACACACACACACACACACACGCACACGCATGCAGTTTTCTTCCATCCCTTAGGATACCTCAGGATTTGTTTCAACAAGTAAACCTTGCCCGGGGCCTACTTAGCACTTTATCATATCCAGCCTTTTCTTTCCTTGGCTCCAAAGCTTTAGACTGGGCAGGACACTCAGATTGTCACAAGAGAGACAAGCAAGCCTGGCACTGGAAGACCTGCTAATTACAAGCTGTGTGATCTTGAGCAGGACGATACACTTCCCTGGGTGCCAAATTACTCCTGTAGGAAAAGAAATCATCATAGGAACCACATCAGCATTTTCAGTTGGAGAATCAGTGCATCAGTGTCAGCTTCTACTGGGTGCTGTGTTCTCATGGGGACTGTTGTGTCCCCTTGTCTGCCTCACAGCCTCTTTAACATCAGGAGTCTGTGTTCTCAGCAGGTTGTAGGCTCCTGGGAAGAGGGACCTTGGTCTAGACCCCTGCTTTATGCAGAAAGGATCTAGCCTAGAGCTAAGGATGGGCACAGATGCCATTACTGAAGGTGTCACTGGGTGACGGGGGCTCAGCCTTGCAGCACCCATGTGTGACCGCTTCTGCAGCTCCAAGTGTCTCCTAGACCCAGGATCTGAAATGAGGGGCAGTGCCGGGACCTCCTCCCAGGTCATTGTCCTTCGTCCCATGTGCTGTCCTGCCTTCTCCTTTCAGAAGTGAGGAGCCCCACCCCTAAATGCCTATTCTATATTTAGAGCCAGGCTGAGGTAAGCCAGGAAGCCCTGCACCGATGGCTTTTCAAGATGGCATTTGGTGGGGTGGACCCACCGTTTGGAAGTTCAAGTTCATAATGAGTGGCACGTACTGTCACGGAGGAAGGAGTGTTAATGATTATTTCCCCATCTCTGCTCATGTGTATTGACACTGTGGGGAGTCTACACCCCAAACCCCTGCCTGTTCAAACCATTAAGGAGGTTTCCACAGAGAAAAACATCTTAGCTTCCAAAATACATGAAGAATTTGCATCTGCAGGGACTTGAATTCCACGCTGCCCGCCTCTGAGTCTCTCTCGGGCCAGGGGGCTGGTCTTGGAATAACAGGGCTGTCGGTATCTGCATTAGACAAAAACGGCTCTGAATTCCTCTTCTCTCTTTTCACAGCCAGTGACGGGGATTACTGGCGCCTCCTGAACCCCGGAGAGTATGTGGTCACCGCCAAGGCGGAAGGTTTCACCTCGTCCACCAAGAACTGCATGGTCGGCTATGATATGGGGGCCACTCAGTGCAACTTCACACTCAGCAAAACCAACCTGGCCAGGATCAGAGAGATCATGGAGAAGTTCGGGAGGCAGCCGGTCAGCCTGCCCGCCAGGCGGCTGAAGCTACGGGGGCGCAGGAGACGACAGCGAGGGTGACCTCCCCACGCTTGAGATGCATCCCAGGCCTCTGCAAATTAAACCACCCCTGGTTGTAGCTCCTTAGAAGACTTGCTCCCTGTTGGCTCTGTAATCCGGGAAGGGCTTGGAGGACGTGTGCACGGCAAGACGGGCCCGCAGGGGAGGGCTGAAGGTTTAGGACAGTCCCTATTCTTTGTTCCCATGTATCCAAGTCACCTGGGCAGAGTGGCAGCAAAAGGCTGGTGGGTGTGAGAGAATTCAGCCAGTCAATAGAACCAGAGAGAGAGGAGCCTCCTGGCTACAGTGCCCCACCCCCCCCCACCCCCATTTGCGTGACAACAAGCTCCCTGTGCATTTGCACAGCTAAATTGCAGCATTCCTGGCGCCCAGCTGTCCCAAATGTCACCATCGGAGATGCTCATGGGCATTCTAAGAGAATCCACTCTCTCTGGCCCCAGGACATTCTAAGTCTGTTGACAATAGAGACATCACCCAACAAGCATGGGTCAGCCTCTGGAGTAAGTTTCGATGGTTGGGCAGTGGGCGTGCTCGGGGGCTGGTTGCATGCAGGCTGGGTTTACAGAGAACCCCCACCCCCCACGCAGATGGCCTGCTGCTCTAGTTGCCTGGGGGATCCCTGGACGGGGACTGCAGCAGGTGCCGGCCTTTGTAAGGGACCCGATCTGTCAGCCCTGCTCCTCCGTGACCTGCGAGGACTTGCAAAATGCCCGGAGACGGCTGACTTGCACCCCAGTCTCTGCCGCAGAAGCGCCCTTCTGTGGCACGCGCCCTCCTTAGCCAGCCTGACGCCGCTGTGGGACTTAGCACACCAGACCTTCTGGCCGACACTACCTTTGCTGAAAGGCTCTTAGATGATCTGTGGAGCGTGTGTTCAGGAGGGGTTATTGAATGACCACACAAGGAAACCCTCTGTCCCCCTTTTTATTGATGTTGCTGCCTCCGTGACCTGACAAGGATGAGACAATTAAAGAAAAGCAAACGATGAGCTGCTTCTCACGTGTGGGTCTCCTGAGTGCGTGCGCAGCCCCCCCCCCAGCAGGCCCCGCCCGCTGAGTTGATTCCCGGAGGCCAGGGCAGCGCCGCCGCCTCCTGCCTGTTTCCTGCCACAGAAACAGCTCCAAGTGCACAGCCAAGGCACGCGGAGCCCAGGGCACATGAGGGAAAAGAAGCCGGACAGGTGGGCCGCGTTTTCTCTACCTGCGGGGGTGTCCGGGGCGAATGACAGATCTTTAGAGCTGAGGCACCTCCAGGGCTGTGAGGCCCACAATGGACCCCAGGTGTCCTCCTGCCGGCCAGCGCTGACTTATCACCCGTGGTTGCGTGGAGCCCTGTGTTAAGGATTCTGAGGCAGAGTCCTGGCTCAGTGGGAAAGAATGCTGCAGCCTCTCTGTGTGTGCTATGGGGGTGGGAACCGGTAACCGTGGGGAGACCTCAAGTTTCCGTCCTGGAGCTAGTCCAATCCCCCTGAACTTAGAGATGGGGGCCCTGGAGCCCAGGGAGGGACCCATGAAGTTGTGTTTCAGACCGTGGCAGGGGCAGAGCTCTTCTGCAAGCCCACAGTTGGGTCCTGGGGCAGCCCTGGCATGCATGGCTCTGGGTCAGACTGTCTTAGGAGCAGCCCGCGTCCCCAGGCAGTGACAGAAGCCGTGCGAGCCACGGATGCTGTGTTTGCCCACATTTGGGAGCCTCCTCTTCCCCACTTCTCTTTGGAGCCCGGCTGAGCAGTGAAGAAGAGCTGAAATGTCAGCCTGTCATCACAGGAGCCAGCGGTCTGTGCCACATTGGTCACCTCCAGGCCATTTGGAGCAAAGTGTTTAAGTGTCCTTGGAGCCAGGAGATCTGGGTTGTTGTCCCAGCCTTGCCATTTACCCCTTCACAGCCTCTGTGAAGCTCAGTCTTGTCACCTGTAGAATGGGCAGAATAATGCCCCCGCCCCCCTCACGTGTCTGTCATGAGGTCCCAGGTGCTGAGCGTTTAGGCCATCACCTAGCACGTTCCAGGCACTCAGAGGCAGAGAAGAAGCTCATTATTTTTCTTCAGAGACTATGTTCCCAGCACTGTGCAATGGCACTTACAGTCCTCCCAGGTGCACTTAGAGTAAATATGTGATTATCCCCATTTTTCAGATGAGGAAACTGAGGCTTAGGGAATGCACAGACGTATGTAGCCAGATCATCTCCCTTGACTTTTCAAAAGTTAGTCACTATGATCTTCTCCCTAATTTGCTCTCAAAACCTGCGTTCGCTGAGCGGTGGGGGCAGTGGGATGTGAGCTGAGGTAAGGATGGACCCCCAGAGCCCCACAGCAGATTCCCACGGAGCAGATGTGGTGCGCTGTGTCAGCCCCGATCTGCGACACATCTCCACGGAACGTCGTGGCTGCCTGTCTGCCTCCCGCCGCATTCTCCCCACACATGTGCTCTCACTGACCTTAAAGATGGAAACCACAGAGCGTGGAAGACCTGGGTCCTGGAGACACCAAAGTGCCACCGTGCCAGTCCCAGCTGTCTTCCTCTGGGTGTTTCCACGCTGCCTGGTTTCAGCCTCAGTGGGTGGGGGTTTTGGGTTATCTGCAGCAAATCTTCATCCAGATTCAGGTCTCGCTGATGCCAAAGTTAGCAGCTCCCGCCCGTGAGCGCTCCTGCAGCCTCGAACATCTGTGCGTGTACTTTTCTCATTGTGTTTGCCTCGGGACTTGAGAAACCAAAAGCCGAAATGCTACACTGTGACTACAATGACTAAGCGTGCTGCTCGGGTACGTTCAGTTCCAGCTGCCAGGGGTTCAGTTTCGCACCGAGGCCCTTTGTGAACATCCTCACAAAGTCACCTGCTATGTCTGATGTTTCTCCGGCTGCCGCTGGGCACCCCTGCTCACACGGCAGGAGCCGCTGTTAGAAGAGTATGAGGTGAGACTAAGATGTTTTGGGTCACTAACTTGCAGGCACTGTGAGCACCGCTGTGTTCACATGCTTGAGTGGGACACCCAGCGTGGGGGGCCCGTATCTGTGACCAGGGATAATCTTGCATTTGCAGAGAATATAAGCATGATATTACGAGGTATTGCTTCATGCCTTCTAGCTGATTAATAAATAAGAATGTTTCAAAAGTGCCTTTATCTTGGTTAGCAGAATGGTAATGCACTTCCAAGGGTGCTTGCTTGCATATTCTGTTACTGCATTAGGAATTAAATTATCGGTGTTCTTATAAAACCTGCTTTGATGGCCCCTGACCCTTTTCAGTACAAAAAGGCAACCCAACCATGTTTGCTGAGCTCCTGGGTGTATTTGTTTAGGATTTCCAGCCTTCAGATCAGGGCTTCCCCCACTTGCTACCCCAGGACTGGTTCTCACATCCACGTTCTAGTTCATGCCCTGGGTCTGTTGGGCTGACACTCGGTGTTATCAGCGCACCAGGGATCATTCAGGACCAAGACAGGTGTTGGTGCTTTTGAGGGGCGTAAGGCTGGAGGTGCAGAAATGGCGGGGCCCTTCATGTTCATCACCTCTCCCCGTTCCTGGATGCTCCATGCAAGGGACGGGGATAGTGGATCAGACATCACGGCCACTTTATAAAAGTGTCGAGCCAATGAAGCCTTCTCTGGTCACAAACCAGGTCCTTCCTGCCCACAATGGCTGAGTTGGACCCAATCATGGTACAAGGCTCGTTGTCCTGAGCCATGAAGACAGAGTCAGCGTGCGGGCCTGCCCGTCTGAAGCGCCGGCCTGCCTGGGCCTGAGTGGTGCCCCACCACAGAGAGAGAACGGGGGTTCCTGTCTTGAAGGCTAACACCCCACCCAGTGGGAAAACACTGACCAATGATTGTCATAGGTTCTGGCCAATCAAGTGCCACCTCAGCCCTCAGGAGTGACAGGAAGTTTGGGGCAGGCCTCGAATCAGGTGAGACCCAAGTATCCTGGGTTCTTTAGAGTCAAGATGTTAAGGCGTCTACACAGGAATGGAATCCAGCCATTCCAACGACCAGGTGGAATCAATTATCTTCCATGAAGGCAACCTTGTGTCCTGCCTGCCCTAAGCAGTGTCCTGTGGATTCCCTTGAAATGAAGCTTTGCCCTAAAATGAGCTTTGTTGTCCAAGGCCTTTACGGAGTGTCTGCTGCGGTCCCCTCCTGACAGGCATTGGGACTTAGGAGGGACAAGGTCCCGGCGTCTCCATTGGAACACAGGCCACAGCACAGGCAGGCCAAGGTCCTTCCACGGCAGTGTTAGAGACTGGTCACTTCTTCCTGATGACCTGGGGTGGTGCAGGGCAGGCAGGGTGACCTTCAGCTGGATTGGGACCACGAACCAGCAGACCAGGAGAGGAAGAGGAAGAGCAGGCCTCTCCAGGGACAGGGGACAGTCGTGGGATGGCACAGAGAGGTGCAGGGTGTGTTGTATTTGAGGAACTCTCAGAGGACTCCACTCTGGGGGTGGGGTGGGAGGAGGGAGATCAGGTGAGGAAAGGCTGGTGATGGCACAGAGGAAGCAGCGGCAAGAAGGTGCCAGGCGCCAGGCCGCGGGTGCTGGAGTGGGCATGAGAGGTACCCAGTGGGTCCCACCGGCCCACGGAGAACAGCAGAGGCCGCACGAGAAATTCCAAGAAACACAACAGCGCGGGACACGGCTTCTTGCTGAGAAGTGCTGGGGCATCACCATGAGGGGTTTCTCCAGTCTAAACTGTGCACACGAAAACCATTTAATAAATGGAGCGGGGGAATGTTCAGCTCTTTAAAAAGGAGGGTAAATAGGCCTTGGTTTGTTTTTTTTTAAATCAAGGAACTGCAGGAAAGGCTTCAGGACTTCATTGCAGTGCGAAATTTGGCAAATCTGGTCCCTTTGCAGTCACTTCTCATGCGTTAGCTTGCCCAACTCCATCCCCCAGGACGGCAGCGAAACTAGGGAGACGTGTAATTACTTCCACTTAACTGGTGGGTACAGTGGGCCTGGGAACGGTCAGCTACTTGCCTACGCTCTTTTTTTTCCGTGTACAGAGAAGCAGAAATTTAGAAGGAATAACATTTAGGAAAAGGATCGATAATTGGAAGGTTCGCAAGATGGGAGTTTGGAGCAGAAAAATGTCCACCATGGGATCTTTTATCTAACTGCATGCTTTGGTTTGGGGTTCTCTGAATGTAAAGTCTGAGGCAGAACTTGGGTGCATGGAGTGTATTTGGGGTGTGACCCCAGGACGCAGGAGCGAGGAAGCTGGGTAAGTGATCAAGATAAGGCCGCCGCTATGCGCAGTGACAGCCCCTGTCCCAGGATTTTGGAAGAAAAGGGAGATGCCTCCGGCTAGTGTCCTGGTGAGGGATGGGAGGCCCGAGCTGGTGTGAGGCCTGGGGCACTCCTGGGGTCAGAGAAAGGTGTGAGTGTGCAAGCAAGCAGCACAGAGCCCTGAGAGGACACCGCCAGCAGGTGAGTGTGACGCTCAGACAGTGGATGTAGGGGCACCGACACAGGCCACCAGAATCTATCTGCAACCCCGAGAAAGGCAGGCTTGAGTGGGGGACAGAAAACTGGCTTCTGCCTGGGACAACGGAGTGGAAGAGGCTCTGAATTCACCCCATCTGTGCCCTGCACCCATGAAGTAACTACAGCGAGATGATTTTTGTGCAGATCACAGGAGATAACTCAGTCAAGCATTATTCCCTGGGGGTTCTCTGGATCTCTGAACACTGAACACACTTGCTGGATGATCTCTTCACTCATTTGGTTTCAAGCACCTCCTAAATCTTTTTTTTTTTTTTAAGATTTATTTTATTGTTTGTGACATAGAGAGAAGGGGGAGGACCCAGAGCAGTCTCCATAGTTGTACGTCATCAGTCCTCGATATAGTTTCATTCCACACAGGTGGGCGTGGGGCCTTGCACACAGGCGGGAACCTGGCCAGGGGCCTCCTGCATGGGAAGCACACCCCAGTTCAGCATATGGGTCCGCATGGGCCGGGGCCAGGATTCAATCCTTGGACCCCAGGGCTGCAAGGCGAGCGCTTAACCCACTAAGCCATCTTGGTATTCCCAATCACCTCTTAAATCTTGATGGTTCCCAGATCCTTGTGTCCCTTCTAGAACTCTCTCTCCTTTTTCAAAATCATCTAACCAGCTGTTCACGGGACCTCGCCACCTGCTCCTCATACTCAACATACCCCCACGTGGACCCGTCATCCCAGCCGTGTTCTTGATTTCAAATGGCAGAATTGCCTCCACTCGCTGCGTGAGCTAGTATGTCCCCTAATAGCAAGTCAGTCATTTGTGTTTGCATCTGAGTTTCGTAAGAGCAATGTAAGTGCCATTTCTTTGTTCGGATGAATGAAGTTGGATTACTGTAAACCATAATCATTATTCAAGGTGCACAATTTCTATAATCGGATAATTGGCTGACTCTGCCCTGTAATCACCTGCACTAAGTAGTATGTGCACCTGTGTTTAATCTAAGTAAAAAATAATAACCAGGGCCAGTTGAGAGGCTCAGGAAATGCATTAGAAGTGCTTCTGATAAGTTTATGGCAGCAAGCTGTCAGATCACATTCCGGTGAGTGAGAGAAATAGGGGAGACGGGTGGAGAACAGAACTCGGGGACCTCCAGCCTTGATGAGGACCACATTTCTGCCCTAAGTACACTGGGAATCCACTGGCCAGGCCTGGAGGAGGTGGTGGTGGGTGTTTTACAATCATCCTACCTCCGTGTGGAGCAGAATTCGGCTGGAATGGGAGTCTAGATTCCTTATTCTGACTCACTGCTCTGCAGTGGGAACCAGCATCAGTGGGAGTTAAAAGTCACCCGTGTGATGGATGTGGAGCCGATGTGAGACTTTTGGAGTCTACCAGAGCTTGAGACCCTATTGTGGCCCCTCAAGAAAGATTCCTACAGCTTCTGCCTCAGCCCAGCAGCTGTGGGGAGGCCGCTCCTCACGGGGTCTCCCAGCTCTCCTGCACACGGCTCTGCGGGCTGGGAGATTCTCTTTCAAGTCCACACCTTCTCCACTGATCCAGCCTCACCCTCCACAAAAACATTCCAGTTCTTTTACCACGAGCTGGCTGCGGGATTTCTGTTTCCTTCATTTTTACCTTTTTCCTTTCATGTATAATGCAGGCACGTGGAACAAGGAAGTATGAAAGGTCAAGTGAAGGTCAGATCAAGCATCAAACGCTGGACCTCCAGGCCTCCGAATCCTCCAGGGTCAACCATGTTACCACTTTTGATCCTTTCAAAGGAATCCTCTGCCTTTACAGATGGCCTGTTATACCATTTTTAAGACAAAAATACTACATATGCTATTTTGTGCCTTGCTTTTTTAAAACCTAGAAGTACATTTGGGAGATTATTCCACCTGAATATATAAAGCTATACCTGATTCATTTAAAAGCTATATGTGCAGTTTAATAAATCTGTGAATATGTTACCTCACATGGCCTGTGCCTTATTGATAGGCATTAGGTAGTTTTCAGTCTTTTGCAACGACAAGCAAAGCAATCCCTAATGTCCTTGCCTTGTACATACCTCTTTGTGTAGGGTATCTGGGTGATAAGTTTAGAGCAATGCAATTTCTACATCAAAAGTATGGGCATTTAAAATTGAATATACGCTGCCAAATTGCCATCTGATGAGATGGTTATGTGTCTTCCACGATTGAGGTCTGAGAGGTACTCGTCTCTCCTAAGATGGGCCAGTTTGTAATGCCCTCCTGGAATGTAGTGCCCCGAACTGAACCCACTATTTCTGTGTGACCCAGTGACTGCTGCAAACATGGGTCATCCCTTCTCTTAGTCCAGCCACTATGCTTCTCGTAAAAAAACCTCCCCACTGAATCTGCCCTGTGACCCCGGCCACATCACAGATGTCCAGTCATTAAGCTCTGTTCCGAAGGTGAACTGTTCAACCAGGTTTCTGTCCACGTTGTGCCTGGGCTATCTGGACTTTCATACACAAATTATAGAAGTTTCCATTTATTTGTGAAATTAGTTTCCTTTTGCCCCTGTAACAAATTACACAAATTGGCTTGAAGTAACACCGATTTATTATCTTACAGTTCTGTTGTTTACAAGTCCAAGATGAGTCTCAGCAGGACCAAATCAAGGTGTCAGCGGGGCTGTGTTCCTTCCGGAGGCTCTGGAGGAGCATGCACTCCTTCGTCTTTTCCAGCTTCTAGAAGCTTCCTGCCCTCTTCAGCTCGTGTGTGGCCCTTCCTCCAGCTCAAAGCCAACAGCCCAGCATCTCTCAGTCTTTCTCTGACTCTGACCCCCGCTTCCATGGCCCCATTGTCACTGACTCTCCTGCTTCCATCTTTTAAGGACCCTGGGAGCGCATTGGGCTGACGCAGATAATCCCGGAGACTATCCCTGTCTTCAGACCCTTAACTCGGCCGCATCTGCAGAGTTCCTTTTCTCATGTAAGGTGACACAGTCACAGGTTCCAGGGGTTAGGACCCGGGCATCTTTAGGGAGCCGTTCTCCTTCTGCATTAAACTTGATCTTAGAAAGGCCAATTGCTTCAAGTGCTGCTTGAACATAATGGGCTTTCAGTGAGTGTCTGGCTAGCTTCTCTCCCGTGGGGATTTTTAATGAAGTACCAACCAGTGCCTGATGGTGAGTGGAGCATCCTTGGGGCTAGAGCGAAGAATTCCAGGAACCACTCACATGGGGACCTGGCTTTTGACAATTTATAAAGAGCGCTTGCATCCATTACCACAGTGGATTTCCCACTGTCAGGTAAGTGAGCCACCTGAAGTCACCTGGCTGAAATCGCATGTCCGGGAGATTCCTCCGGCTCCAAAGTTGTCACCCTTCCCCTGCAGCATGTCCAGCTGCCCATTCGAATAGTGTGCTCCCGTGGCATGAATGGCGTGCCCCCGGCCCACACAGGGTCTCTGATAGAAGTTCTGGAGAGTTCTTTTCCTCCGTGCGTTTCTGGAGCTGCTGCTTCCCAGTCTAGGTTGGAATAAGGGGTCCCCTTTTCCAGTTTAGAGCTGCCTCTCACACCTTAACCACCCAGAACTCGTGACAGCCTCACCCCTGAGCAGGTCAGGCCTGAGACAGTATCTCTGGACCCCTGACAGCCTGGGAGGTGTCAGCCCTGAGGGATGGGGCCCATGGCCCAGGTCACAGGAGAGAGAGCCATGGGGCCTTCTCATGGGCCCTTATTGTCTCTCGCAGACCTGCTGCCCTGGAAGCTAGAAACTCCAAGAACCCCTACGAGTCTGCCCTTCACTCCAGAGACTGTGACGAATTTCTCAGAAACTGGGGGCAAAGCAGGGAGCTAAGGTCAAGGGCGTACCTACGGTGTGCCAGCACTTTCCCCGGGTAGCTCCCTTGGCCCTTCTATCGGTTGAGGTGCCCTCCTCACCATGTCACTGATGATGACCCTGAAAGGTTCAAATCACAAAGATGGCAGTCAATGGATCCTGTACCAGGTCGTCCTGATTCCAAAGCCCGTGACTTTTCAGCTCGTCGGTACGGGGGGGGAGGAGTGTAGCAACATTCCAGGTTAAAAAAAAGAAAATCTAGACCTGCTTTGTGAGGGTACAGCATCTGGAGCTCTCAATTCCCCCATCCCCGCCACCCCGACCCCGGTTAGGTTTGCAGCTGGTTGGATTAAAATGAGTGTAGCTGCCTGGCGCAGCAGGACGGGCACGTGCAGGCTGGCTGTACCCTAGCTGGTGTGCAGTGACCCGCAGGCCTGGGAGCAGGTGCCAGAACCCTCTCCCCCCACCAAGAGGAGAGAGTGGAGGCCCAGCCGTGCTGCCAGGGGTGCGGGAGAAACATCAGAGCCGGTTGTCGAGTTCAGTCACCAAACAAATCACTAACCAAACAACTAGCGAGCGGGTGGCATGTCCCGGAGTGATCCCGGGCTTGCTTTGATCGCCATTTGTCAAAGTCGAGCTTCATTTCCATCTCTCCTTCAATCCAGAGCCCATCTGCTGCTCTGAGTGCCTGGTCCCACCGCTAGAGACTCAGGCACGCAATTATCCAGCGCCCACGCGTCCTCCTTGTTCTCTTTCTCTTTGGGTTTAATTTCCATGAGACGCTCTGCCTTGAGCCTGTTTAGAAACCTGCAATTATGAGGAGGCACCTAATGAGACCAGCAGCAAACTTCTGTGCTGCGCAGCAATTTTTTTTTTTTTTAATGAGATAAACAGGGGAAAATGTCAGACAGAAGGCTCTCTGTGTTTCTTTGATGCCCGAAAGGGTACCCCGCACCGAGAATAAACGTGCTGCAATTAGCACGTCTGGAGGTTGTGATCTCGGGGGCCCAGGGGCTTCTTGGCCTTTGCCTGAGACGTGTCACGGGGTCTTGTCAGGTGGACACCCCACTGGTCAGCGCTCCAAGGCCTGAATTCCTTCTGGTCAAGGTCAGCAGAGATGTGCCCTGGAGTGTGCAGAGCTCTGACCAGGGCCCTGCACGGCCCCGCCTCCTTCCCTAGAGAGGGTAGTTTTCCTCCGAGTTCACTGTGGGATATTGACTGTGGTTGTGGAAATCGCAAACAGCATGTGTCATAATGAGTATTTTGACTGGGAATACAGCATTCTCAGCAACCCCCAGTGTGTGCAGAAACTCAAAGGCAGCAGGAGAATCTGTCATGGAAGTGCCACTCACGCAGTGTAGCTAAGCACGGGAATTCACCCACAGAAGTACGTGTGTAGGGCCTGCTTTCCCCCGGCTCTGTGCGGAGCTCCTGGCACACAGACAGGAGCGGGGTGGGGCCCCTGTCCTTCTCTGGACATGGATGGTGAGAAGTGGAGCAGGAAGCCTTCCCCCACGGCCGCCCCTCCTCCCCACCTTTAGGTTTAGCCAACAGAAGGAAAGGAGGGTGTAGGGCTTAAGATTTTTCTTGAACAGATACCCACTTCAGGCCTCTTCTTCCTCCCCAAGGGGTGAAGCCGCTCCCTGCCCTCCCCCTCCCTCCTGCCCACCTCTCCCCTTGGCACCTTGGGAACGTCTCCGTGTCAGGGGCCCCAAAGCTGGCCTCACACGGGGGGCTCCCTGCATGCAGCCACCAGGCCCCTCGGCACCGGTTCTGATCGTGTAGGTTTGGGATTGGTCCAGGAGGCGTGTCTTGAGGGATCCACCCAGGTGATTCTGATGTGTGATCAGGGTTGGGATCTGCTAACCTAAGCCGAAGGACGGTTTACTGCCTCCTCCTCCAGCCGGTGGTCTTGGCAAGCGCCCCTTCCCTTCCCTGGGATGGTCCCCCACCCGGCCCCTCCCCGCCGCGCCCCACGGTCTATCAGCAGTGGATGAGGCCGGAGGTTCGCCGCCTCTCACCAACGGTGTGTCTACGAGGCAGACCACCTGGGCGCCCACGCGAGATGCTGTCCTTCCTTCCCAGAGGCCGCTCCGTGAGCCGTCTGAGCAGAGACACAAGCCCCTGCCTCGCACTGTGTCCTGGGCCAGGTCCCCTCCCCTCTCTGGGCCTCAGTTCAAGGTAAATCTGTGAGGGTCTTTAGCAGGTAATCACCCCTTTGCATTAATTTTCCTCGGAGATTTTTGCAGGGCAGAGGGCACAGCATCCTGCAGGCCGTGCAGAGAGGCCTGGGAGCAGGTCCACACTGCCTTGTAATGTCACTGGTTTCCTTTGCAACCTTACTTTATCCATTTAAAATATGTTATTTGGGGGTTGCGGGGGAGTCCCTAGAGTTTGCGGGCTGCCAACAGGCCCACAGCACATAAAAGGTTAAAGACCCCTCCTCTGAAGGAGGGTCTGTTAGCACAGATGAGTTCCATCTGATTAGGAGAAGTTTGGGCAGAGTGAAAAAATGAAGAAATTTTGATAATGGTGAGAGAAGTTCATTTTGAGTATTTTGCCATTTCCAGGAGCTAGAAGAGATCTTAGAGAGATCGAGCTTTATCTATTAAATTCGTTATTCGGCTTTAATTTATACACAACAAAACACACCCATTTATTCATACGCTCATTGCTTAAAGATTGTGGTAAAAACAAACAGAAAGAGTTACCGTCTCAACCATTGTGAAGTATGCAGTTCAGCAGTTTATTCAGTTCTGTAAAATGCATCTGTTGGGGGTTCTAACAACACGTGTGGCAACACATTTGTGTAGCCAACAGTACAATGAATGAGCAGCATTTCTATCACCCCCCAAATGCCCCTTTGTGCCTCTTCATGATCTCTCCTGCCCCAAACCCAAGTAACCGGGGATCTAATTTTTTTCGCTATCGACTAGTTTTGTCTTTTCCCCCCTAACCATTTCATCTACATGGAATGCTACAGAATATAGTACAACTGTTTATTCGCTGTTGATGGGTATTTGGGGTGTCTCCCGTTTGTAGTTAGTACAAATGAAGCTACTGTGCACATTCATGTATGGGACTTGTGGCAGACACATGGTTTTACTTCTCCAGGGAAGACACCGAGGAGTGGGACCCTGGGCCATGTGGGAAGCTTGTGTTGACCTTTATGAGGAAGTGCCAGCCTGCTTTCCCAAATCAGGGTGCCTTCCTACCAACACTGTAGGGGGTGTTCCGCTGTCCCATGTCCTTCCCACACTGGGGATCATGCACCTTTCATTTCAGCCATGTCCTGTTGGGGGCGTCTCATTGTCATTTTAATTTGCACTTTCCTAAGGGCTCGTTATGTTGAGTCCCTTTTCCCATGTGCTTGTTGGCCTCTTGTGTATCTTCTTTGGAAGTGTCTCTCTAAATCTTTTGTCCTTTTGTTTTATTGTTATTTGTCTTCTTACATATTCTGAGTACAGTTCTTTTGCCAGACACATGAATTGCAAATTGTTTCCCCATGCTGTAGCTTGCCTCTTCATTTTCTTTTTTAAGATTTATTTATTGTTTTTGACAGAGAGAGAGAGAGAGAGAGAGAGAGAGAACTGAACTGGGGGAGCTCCCAGTTCAGCATATGGGTCCGCACGGGCCGGGGCCGGGACTCGATCCTCAGTCCCCAGCGCTGCAAAGTGAGCGCTTAACCCACTGAGCCATCCCAGCTTCCCCCGCCTTTTCATTTTCTTAATGGTGTTTTCAAGAATAGCGGTTTTAAATTTTAATGAGGTCCAACTCATCCATTTTTTAAATTTTATGGTCATGCTTTTTGCGTTCTATTGAAAACATCTTAGCCTGCCCCAAAGTTGCCAAGATTTGCCCCTATGGAAAGTTTTATATTTGAGTCTTTATATTTGGGTCTGTGATACTTTTCACGTTACGCTTACTGTGTGGACTGAAGTGTGGGTCAAGGTTTATCATTGCTCTTTACATGTGACTATCCAGATATTCCATTTGATGGAAGACCATCCTTCCCCTGAGTCGCCTGAACACCTTTGTCGGAATCAATTGATCATATATATACGCAGGAGTTGATATTTTTCCAGGCTCTCTGTGTTTTCACTGATTTGTATGTCTAACCTTATACTGTAGTTTTATTTTTGAAGATGAGACATTTGGGGCTGAGGGAATAAAGAGCCCGGCACTGGGTCAAAACAAGTAAGTGAGAGGCCAGGATGCAACGTGACTCGTAGGTATCCACCTTTAACTCTTATTGGAAGTCAGCAAGGAGGGAAGGGGTACATAGTGTGGGTGTTGATGCGGGGGCCATGCTTCTCTGTGAGCCCACCAGCTGCACTGTGGGGTCCCATGCAGAAGCCAGAGGCCAGTGGGAGTGAGAGGTAGAGTGGGCTCTTGGCATGGCAGCCAGGTGACCTTGTACAAGCTGCTCCATCCCTATAGGTTCCTGTTTAGGCGGGCTTCTCTAGAGAAACTGAATCTCAATCTCTGTGTCTGTCTGTCTGTCTGTCTGTCTGTCTCTCAGCTTCCAGAACACAGTAGGTGCTTAGGTAAGGTGACCAGATGTTAACATTGGTAAAGCGGGACACCGTTGACCAGGGGGAGGGGGTTCTTGATGAAAAATTGGGTCTATCTCCCGCCGTTCCCTAGCTTGTCGTGCATTCTTTCCAAACATCGGGACTTTTTTAAAACGCCGCGGGACGCGGGACACATTGTTAAAAATCGGGACTGTCCCGCCAAAAGCGGGACGTCTGGTCACCTTATGCTTAGGAGACGCTGAACCACTCAGACCCCGGGCTACTCATTCCTCCTGGAGCTGACCCGACATGGCCCCGTGTGGTGAAGGGGCCCCGATGACCAGGCTACCCCGTTCCCAGGCACAGCCGCCTGCCTTCTCCCTCCTGGTTCCCCTGGGCGCTGGGCTGGGACCCAGATGAAACTCCTGTGAGGACGGTCTAGCGCTCCATGCGGCCGGAGGAGACCCTGTTGGAGCAGTGGCCTGAATCCTGCCGCAAGAGGATGTCTTCGGGGCCCCCCCGGTCACCCCCAGGGCAGTGATGTCTCGGACGTGTGGTGCAGTCAGTGTCTGGTGAGAGCCCACCTCCTGTGTCCTCGCATGGTAGAAGGGTGGCAGGGCTCTCCGGGGGCTCTTCTTATGAGGGCGCTGATCCCATTCATGAGCGCTCTACCCTCATGACCTGATTACCTTCCAAGGGCCCCCACCTCCTAATACCGTCACATTGGGGATTGTGTTTCAACAGATGAATCCTGGGGGGTGGGGGGCCCACGCATTCAGTGTGTGGCAGGCCCCTAGCGCAATGCCAGGCACACAGTGGGCCATCTGCAACCAGGGGACCCCTTCCTCTGACATCCCTCCTGCTCTCTTCCTGGGATCTGAACAAAGATCAGGCATCTAGCAAAGCCTACGGAACCCGGCCCAAAGTGGCAAAAGTCGCATGGTGTTTGGGAGGGTGGGGAACCTGGGAGGGTGCCTCCCAGGGACAGGTGGTCAGTCCCTGGGCCGTGTGCTGGGAGAGGCTGGGCTTGGACAAGGGAGGGTCCCAGGGGATGACTATCTATCCCTCAGAAAACCGTGGGAGGGCCAGGAGCATCTGGGAGTGGCAAAGGGAGAGGAAATGGGATAGAATATTGGTAGATAGGAGACAAAGACAGAGATAAACTTACGTCCCACCATGATGTCATAGAAGCCCAGCATTTCTGACAGTTGACCTGTGTGTAATAAACACGTATTCATACCAGGTCATCTGAGTGTGTGGACAAGATTTTACAACAGGAGGCTTTATTGCACAGAATCACAACATAGACTTTTGTCCCTGTATTAATTCTCAATTCTATCATAAAAATATATTACAACCTCTGATACGTATTCACAAAACACGAGCCACTGTAAACAGGGCAGGTGACATTGGCCTTGGGTTCAACAATCTCGAGTCCCATTGCAACAGAAAACAGCCGTTGGCAGGTGTGGTCCATGAAAGGAAATGCTCTATTAGGATGCTTCTGGTAATGCTGTTTTGTTTTTTTAATGGAGCCTACTCCTATTTAATAAATCAGGAGAAAATCAAGTTAAAGCTACCGTACATGGTTAACAAACCTTAGAGGAGGCTAAACTTTGGCTTCAGGGTGCAGTTGTTCACTCATGTGGAGTCGGGGTGCACACATCTGTGGGCGCATTTGCTCCACTCAGATGTCCCACCCATTTTCCTAGGAGTCGGACATTAGGGACAGAACACTGTGAAAGAACCAGTTACCTGCAGATCACTTTGTTCCGGGGAATCAAAGATCTTTTATTTGTCTAAATCCCGGTTTCTGAACATGTTTTTGAAGTGGCCACATAGAAAGAACGCATCCATGGGGAATGCTAAGCTAGCTAGCACGGACCAGAGGATTCCCTAAGGCGGGTTCCCTGTGATGCCCCAAGTGAGGATGCTGTAAGTACCCCCACCCAACACCAAAAAACCCTGAAGTCGATGGAAATCTAAGGAAGGCAAGGAATTGGACTTGGGTGCTCTCATCCTCAGAACTTCCTGGGGTTCCAAAGGTGGTACTTGCCCAGCCTCCTGTCTTGTAAGCACAGTGATGGCAGGGTTAGTGTGGGCTGGGCATGGCTATTAGCCAGAGTGGATGGGTGGCTGAGCTTGCCTGCTGCCCTCCACTCCACCCCTCACCACAGCAGAGGGATAGATATCTATGAGCTGCCGTACCCAAGTGGATCATGCACGTCCAAATGGTAAGGGTTCCGAATCCTTTCCCCAAGGGAGCCTAAAGAAACCAAGACTACCCTGCTCCAAAGTTTAGAAAAACGTCTCATGTGCAAATAGGGGTGAGGCAAGGTGCCTTTTTGATTTGTCACTGGATTTTCAATGCTGTGTATGATCTGGAGTTAGCCACGTTTCCCCCGGGGAAATCCTGATGGGCTTGGCCATATGCCATGCTCCTGAAATGTCCCTTAAATGCCCGAGAAGAGATTATGTCCCCATGCTTGTAAAACGGGACTACTGGGGTTTGGAATGGCTTCCATTTGTAAGGGGGTTTAGCATTCGAAGGTTTCAGAGCATGGGGTTTGGTTGCCAGTAATTCAAGCAAAGACTTGGTAGTAAATGACTTGAATGCAATGAGGTGGTGGGTGAGACGTGGGGGCTGGGTGTTTGGTATTTTAGCCAGGCATGAGCAATCACTCTCATCTGCTCATTAGGAAACTGACTGGCTCAGGTCAAGCAATCGATCGTCTGCCATGGTGACGGCATGATTGCTTCCTCTGAGCACCTTCCCCGTGGATGGTACAGGGTATTACTGAGGCCTGGGCCTTGGCAGTGGTAACAGGACTCTCACAGTGCGAAGTGGGCTTCCTGTCTCCAAATGCAGATGCTAGGCTCTTTGAAACCATAGAAATACGCATGTTAGGTTCAGTCCACACAGGCAACAGCCCTTCCATGCCAGGGAATAAGCAAAACGCTGGCTACGGAGTCACGGGGCCTGCGATCCTAAGAGCTTACACGTTCCGAAGGCACGCCCACGGTCTTCTGAGTCAGAGAGCTAAATTATCTCAAAAGTCCTTCCATAAACTATAGCACTGCTACACTGGATTAGATTAATAATGTTTGACCTTTAAATGCCAGATACGCTTTTACATGACACACTGCGTGAGCAAATCGCATCAGGCCGGAGCGAGGTGTGGGTGTGAAGGGAGTGTGGTTGACTTGCTGGGCAGTGGGAGGATAGCTTCTGCAAATGCGGGTGTTTCTGCCGTTTGAATCCTTCCGTTTGTTCCCGGAGGTACGTGGCGGTGCCCGAAAGGACCCTGCAGGTGAATGTGTACGCTTCCTACCAAAGGCACACCTTTGTTCCCACCCAGGTATAGTGTCGGGGCTGCGCCCTGGCCAAATGTGCAGGGTTTCTGAAGAATGAATTCTCTCTCCTTCCCCACTCACCGTAGAAGGTACATGCCCCTCAAAATAAGTGCCCTGCATTTTGGTCCCTCCCTCCCTTCCTTCCTTTTCTCCTTCCTTCCTTCTCTCTTCTTTCTTCCTCTTTGTTGGTAGCTAATTGTATGTGGATTTGCCCCCCACACCTTGTCCTTTTAAAAGAATCTGATACTCCCGACCTCAAGACTCCAACTGTCTCCCCTTGGCCACAGATCACGTTCCCTCTGTCTCAGGAGGCACTGGCCCTCCTCCCCATTCCTGGACACATGCGAAGCGCTAACCCCGAGAGACTCCTCCCGGGCACATCCACATGTCCTGTTTGGTTATTTGCGGTTCCCTATGGGAAGTTCTGGCCCAATGTCTCCCCTTCTAGGAAGCCGTCCAGAACCCTCCCTCCTCACCAGCCAAGTGCTTAGCCCTCCCTCTGCAGCCCCCCAGCACTGTGCCCCCCCGACACACACACACACACACACACACACACACATACACACACTGCAGGGTGTTTCCTGGTCTCCCCAGAGGCTGACAGCTCTGGGCTGTGTAGCCGCACATAATCTGTGAACCATAATTTCTGGTATAGAGGTTGCTGCTTGGCATCTTCCCCCAGAATTCCCCTGGCAGCATACGGGGAGGAGTCCAGGGGATTCCTTCCCATCCCAGGACATCTCGTGCTTGCTACCTGGAGCCCTCGGGAAAGAACGAGGCTGCTTTGTCAATGTCTTTGCCACCAGGGTGTGTGTGTGTTTTGGGGTGGGGGGGGTTGCAGCTTCTGCTTCCCTCCCCCCACTCCCCAGCATCCTCTGAAAACAGGTTTTTACAATTTCTTGGAGTGATCGATTCTACCTCTCTGACAACAAGATGACTCAGCCCTGGAAAAGGCCGAGGACTGAACTATTTGGAGAATTAGGGGAAGATACATATTCAGAAAGACCCAGTTTTCCCTTGAGCTTGTCCAGGTGTCTCAGGTCATTTTTCATCAGGGAGCAGTTTGAAGACCACCTGCAACAGTCACTTGGGCACTGATGTGTGAAAAGGCAGAAGCCCAGTTCCTGCCCAGACCTCCCTGAACTGCCCTCGGGGGGCACAGGAACCTGCATTTTAAACAGCCTCCCTTGCTGGTGCTTTGGGTAGTAAAATTCTAGAGCCAGTGGCTCCGTTCCAGATGCTTTAGACCTTTAAGAAAAGCAGTGGGAGCCTCAAATACATCCGGGACCTCTGCCTTCCCCTTGGACTTTCTGGCCCTGACACAGTATCCGCGTGAAAAGCACAGGCAAATCAGTTTACCTTGCATTTGAATTTAAGCTAAAAACGTGCAGCCTGCCTCCAAGGGTCCTGCCACAGCCACGAGAAAGCACCATTGACCGGCCCTGGAGTGCGTACAAGGGTTGCAACCCAGACAGGGCACGGCCTGCTCTTTCCTCTCAGAAAGAAAGGCACCAACTTCACAGACACGAGGAGAGGTTTATTGCTCTGCAGACCAAAGACTGAGCCGAGTGCTAGAAGGAATGTACAGTTGGTGTAAGATGACTCAAGCCAACCTCCTCTCCTCCCCCAGCCGATTTCTAAGTAAAAACAGGCAGGTTCTTGAAACATCTTTGGGAGGTCAGCTGACCATGAGACACACAAACCCCAAATGCCACGACACTCACCCGAGGTGATGGTCCCTTAGTGAGTCCCAGGGCTCTGAAGTCCCCTCCTTCAAGAAGCAGCATGAAGAAAAGCTAGCGCAGGTACAAAGTGACTGGAAAAGGCATCGTGGGCTGGGTTTAGACCTACAATTCCTGATCGTGTAGGGCTGAAGCCGCACCCTCGATGTGGGCTTAGGAATCTGGTAGCTTCTCTCCTCTCCATTGCAGGCTTTATTTTTGAGCTTCTTAAAGTGCTTTCCCCTGTCTGGCTGCCCACCAGCATTTGGGCTTTAAACATCGAACCCTGCACTAGACTGAAGTCAAAGAGATAAACCCAGGCCCTGTGACATAGTCACAGGGGCTGGATGTCTCTAAGTGCTTCACCTGAGAAAACCGTGTGACTTTTGTTACGTTAAATAACCAAATGAGGTAGATAATTCACCTGGGAATAACGAAGGGGGCAAATTTTGTAGACTGTCCATAGATGAATATAAGCCTTGATCTCAAGGTAATTCTGACCGAGTTGGTGGATGCTGGTTGCTAAGACCATGATTCTCCTCTTACTTCTCCTTGGGCTTAACACCTATGTCTAAACCATCATGAAAATACCCAATCTACCGACTTATCTGGGGTTCTGTTTAACTGATGCCCCTACAACTGACTGGGTTTTTAGCACTCCTAGGGGGTTAGTGAAAATTACAAATGCATCTTTTCAAGAAATGTGGCGTTTTAAGTGACAGATGCTGTTTCTTAGCTAAAGGAGAGGTAAATATATCTAGTTGCTTCAGGACTCTATGCTGTCGATACAGGTGAGCAGTAAGAGGAACTGACACAGTTATTCCTCCAATCGGACTTTGATGAAAACACTTTACTGCTTGAACTTGACTGACTACTGACCTCACCCATGGAGTCACTACGTCTCTTTTGCCCAATTCTGGGAGTATTTCTGCACATTTTCTTGGTCCCAGGCTTTTTTCCAGCCTCACTGGTACTTTTGGTGCTGGGACAATGGAGAGCAGACAGCTGCTGGTCCCTAGGAAGTTACCACCCAAATGAATGTCTGCTGTGATCCCCACTTGAGTAGCAACATGCGCTCTGAATCAGAGCAATTCTGTGCAGTGACACCCAACGTCATGCCTGGGCAGTGCTGGCCAATGTTTACCAACCAGCTCTCGCTGGAGGGAAGACCTCATTTGTAGCCTGTGCTGATTTTCTTGGCATAAATATTCCCATCATGGCAGCTTTCATGCTACCAACGTCATGGGAAGGTCGTGCCCTGCTGGCTTCTCCAGGCAGGTGTAAACACGCCTCCAACTGCAAACAGAAGGTGTAGACGCCTCGGAAGCTACATCTGTTACTGTTCTCGTCTCCATGGAAACCTTGAAACTAGACAAGACTAAGCCCGGCTCAGTTATTTGTTTTCTAAATGAGAAGCTAAGGTTGACAAGATAGCTTTCCACATAGATATGCACATGTCCCTTTCCTTCAGTGCTGGGGCCACCTGGCAGTGACACTGACAGGCTCTTCCCGGTTGGTCCCTGGTGGACCCCACCCCCCATCACACCCCCACAGTGAGCGAGTGTGGAGCCGGAAGGAGAGAATGGCCAATCCATCTACTTCTCCTGGCCTTTCCACTTCGGAGGCCTGAGAAATAACCGCTCCTTGCGTTGATGCATTCACTTAAAATGCTGAACAGAGATGGGATGGGCAGAAAGCGTGGCCCACTCACCTTGGTTTTTATTAAATCCAGATGGGGACGGCTGTGAGTGGATAGGCATAGGCATTATAGATAGTTACGGTTTTCAGTAAGAACTTCACTCTCCCCTTCATGAGCTCATGGCGCTTTCTCGGTCACTCGGACAGCCTCCACGTTTTGTTCATAGACTTACAGAAATGAGGGTAGTTTCTGTAAGCCACCAGGACAAACCTGTACTTTAAATTCAAGGCAAAAACCCTGTTCAGGTCAGCTCTGGCTTGTCCATCTCAAAGGACATGTCAGACAAGATGGGTGAGACAAGGAAAAATGCTCTCCGGTCACAAATCGGGGAGGGGACCAGCCAGCAGCCTTCCTCCCCCTCTCCCTGGCATGTGACTCAGAAGAAGGTGACTTCAGGGTCAGACTTCAAGGACATGATGACACGTATTACCTGCCTATTTAAACCATGTTCATGCTAAGATTGTCTACACACACAAGTGTTAGCTTTGGGGGGCCACGGGAGGGACAAAAGTTGAATCCAATATGATGAGCATTTCTAAGACAACTGGTTGGCAACAAGTGGGTAGCCACGGATTATTAAACATTTCCCCTTGGGCCCAGGACCCAAGAGTCTGAGCTGAGCACAATGTAGTTAGTACCAGCTGAGTAATATTTGGGTGAAAGCAGCCACCGCTACCGTGTGGAGAAGAGTAGCCATGCTAGGTGTGGGGCCACGGCCGGCCTCGCTTTCAGTAGGACCGACGTCCCAGGGAGGCCCCACTGTTCTTCAGCACGGAGCCCGCTATCTGGTGGTTAGGAAGCAGGTGGGCACCATGCTTTCCCACCTGCCACCAACACTGTGTGTCCTTGATCATGACTGGACTGAGTGTCCTCTCCGGGCACCTCTGGTGAGGCTAGAAGAGCCACAGCCCACCCCATGGTCATCCTTTGGTGATGAATAGGGACAGTTCCTCATCTGCCCTTGAAGAACCAGGAAGCGACCTCAGAGCTCCTCCATGCCAGGCAACTGGCGCCAGGTAACCGGAGCCACGGGGCGGGCCAGGTGGTGGCACCCGCGGTGTGCGCCCCGGAGCCCCAGGCCCTCCCTGCGTCTCACCCGCAGCCTCCTTCCAAACCCTGCGGCAGGAGCGGTGTCCTTCACTCCGAGACCGGCAGAATGTTCTGGCTGTGGGAGTCACCCGTGAGGCCCGAGGAGTGGAAGGGCCGCCGGTGGAGGATCCGGTTCAGAATCTCTTTGCAGCTTTTGCGGTACTGGTGTCGCAGTAAGGAGTACACGAAGGGGTCGGACGCGGCCTTGCTGTAGGCCAAGCACTTGGACAGCACGCCCCAGTGCGAGCCGATGGACACCGCGGAGGACAGTTCCACCAGCCTGGGAAGGAGAGACAGGGGAGCCGTCAGGGAGTGCACAGCCGTGGCTCGGAGCCCAGGCTGAGCACCGCCCGCAGCAGGCCCAACCTCGGTGCCTGCGAGACTGCCTCCAAATAGCAGTCCCCACAGCAGCCCCCGTCAATGCGAACGACAGTACACATGCGCCCGGCGCTGAGCTCATTCTAGACACATGCGCGATTTCATGGAGCCCTGGGAAGTACGACCATGTCTATTTTGCATGTGAGAAAACAGATGTCTAAGGAGGCTAAGCCATTTGCCCAAGGTCACACGACCAGTAAGTTATAAAGGCGGGACTTGAACTCAGGTCTGTCTGAGTCTGGAACCCAAACTCATTGAAGAAATGGGCTAGTAGCTAACAGTGCCCTGGCCACTGGCTCCAACTCTGCTGCTGACCTGCTGTGTGACCCTGGGCTAGTCATTTCCCTTCCTCGGGCCTGGGTGTTTTATATGAAAAACGAGGAGCAGAATAAAATCATCTGTATGATCCTTGCAAGTAGAAGAGACTGATTCTTTGCTTCAATCCTAGCTCTGTCTTCCCAAGGAGATTGCCTGGAATGAAGGGCTGAGAATAATTTTGCAAACATTCTGCGAAGCACATCAGGAAAAAATCTGCTGGCTGGGGAGGCCTCTTCCCATGGTTGAGATTCTGGTGGCCCAAGGCAGTAGCAGCCATCAGGGGGCCTGGAAGTGGTCTTCATTCTTTGAGGGGGCAGTAGGGTGAGGGGAGGGCGAGGGGAGATGCAGCTCCTATGTCAAAGGGGCACAGCTCTGAACGTCCTCAAAGGCCTGGGAGACTGCTTATAGATCACGAATCACCCTCTCCCCACCCACTGTCAAATGAGGAAATTGAGACTCAGAGAGGGAAAGGCGTTGCCCAACATCACACAGCACATCAGTGGTAGAGGAAGGTCTGGCATCTGGGATCTGGCACCTGTATTCTATGTGTGTATTGGGAGGGTAGGGAGGAGGCATAAGTTCTGCAAGATGGAACGCAGCAGTGGCTCTGAGCTTGGTGGGCTGCCCAGGTGAGCTCCCAGGTACAGAAAGGACTGAACGTGGGCTGGAGCTCTGCGCTACCAATATTAGTGGTTTGCTGAAGCCTTCTTGGGGCTGAGGGATGAGGACAAGCCCAGGAAGAGAGGGTACTAGAAGCTGGAGGGCTGGGACCCACTGCAACACCCCTTTTTGAATTAATCCTTAATGAACCCCTTCCGAATTCCCTCTACTTGGCTCCTTATTCCCAGCTCCGCTGTCTGGCCTTGCCCTCTGACCCCACGGTGGGATGTCCTCACATTTCCGCACTTGTCCTTAGAATCTGGAATCGGGAGATGAAACTGTGACCATTTGGGAACTCTGTACTTTCAAGAAATCTGTATTGGGAAGTGATGAATTTAAGAAGACAAAAATCCCAAATTTAGAATTCACACCTAATAATAATGATGAAATAGCAGAATGCCAACTCATTGTTGCTATGCGATGCCAAATTGCATTTCTAAAATGTCTTGTCTCTTATACATGGCTGAATTCAGTCTTAGCATTTTGGCTCTCCCAAGAGGTTTTATGAAAAGAGCCAAATAGCAAACCACCCAGCAAGATTAAAATTCTTATGTGTAGGTTCTGCAGATTTCACAGAATAAAATTATTTAAGACAATTTAAAATGTTGCCACTTAGATAATTAACGAGATAAAATCTTTCATATTTGCTTCAGAGATTTTATGTCAAGTCTGAATTCGCCTGGCTTGGTAACAATAGTTCCCAGTTGAGTGTCTCCTTCGGGCCAAATACTTGATGTGCTCCATCTCTAATCTTACTGCAGAATTGGTATCGTTCCCATTTCACAGATGAGGAAATCGAGGCTCAGAGTTAAGCAGCAAGCCGACGTCCCCTACATGGGAAGCCCAGTTCCATTCAAGTGCACCCAAGTCCAGACTCGGGCCACGCTAGATTTGAAACTCAGCAATGACATTGGACGTGATGAGTTCTGGGTCCCTTTGAGCCCCAACAACTGTCCCATGAAGTTGTGATGTGCTACCCAGAACTCTTGTCACTTGGCCCAGCCCACAGTGCACATGACACCCTCTGCTTTGAAAAGCCGATGTCTGGCCTTTGTCATGGACCTTCAGGCAAAGAGCTGCTTCTAGCCAGGTTTACTGAGCTCCCCTCTCCGGGCCCCACCCCCAGCTCTGACCCAAGAGCCCTGGGTTTAAGGGTTCTTGCGCTCAGGTGTTACGAAAGTGGGACATTGTTTCCTTTTGTCGGGTTGAATAGGTTGAAGCCCTAACCCCCAGCCCCTCAGTGTGGGGCTGTCCTTGGAAATAGGGTCCTTGCAGATGTCATTGGTTAACATGCCATCACTGCGGTAGACCCCACTTCAACAGGATTAGTGTCCTTATTAAAGGGGTACGTTTGGATACAGAGAGAACGCCATCTGAACTTGAAGGCAGAGATGGGGTGATGCTTGTACAACCTAAGGACACCAGAGATTGTCAGGGAAACAGCCCACACTGCAAGAAGCGGGGGACAGACTCTCCCTCACAGACCTCAGAAGAAACCAGCCCTGCTGACACCTTGATCCTGAACTTGTAGCCTCCAGAACGGATACGATACACTTCTATTGTTTAAGCCACTCCGTGGCTGCCAGTCCAGGCAGCGCTGGGAAAGAACACCCTCCCTGAGGAGTCCCACGGGGGCACGTGGCGGTGATGGGCAATTTGTTCTTGGGTCCCTGGCCATACAACAGCAAAATGGCAGCGGGCCCACTCCCACTCCTGGAGCCTGGGGGATGAGGGTGCAGAGGCACCACCCCCTCCCCACCCTCCCTGCCACCCCCCACCTCCCACTAAGCACCAAGGTGACTCTCCATGCACACCCTGGGACATGAACTGGAGAAACCTCAGCCTTTGGGCCCGGTTATGCTTCTGTGCACACAGCGTGCACACCTGCAGCCCTAAATGTCCTGACACAGCACCCCGGGTAAGTCCCCCGGGGTGAGAGCTCCGTCAGAGGGAGGGGGAAGGGCAGCAGTCTGCTTTGCGGGCCTTGTAGGTGATTAGGATGGAGAAGTTAGAGACGCCCTGCGGCGAGCACCTGGTGAGTCTGGGCAGTGGGGGAGGGGGCAGGCAGGTAGGGGGTGGGGCAGGGTGCTGGGAGGTGAAATGCTGCAGGCTGTGGGGGGTGCTGACAAACAGGGAGCAAAGCACACAGATGTGTGTTATTCTGACTCAGGTGACACAGACCAGATACCCACAGACCTCAGCCCTAGTCCTTTGCCCTAGCCCCTCTCTGTACCCCTTTGCTCTGTTTGTTGTGGGCAGGACCCCTCCTGGGAGCCTCTCCTCTGAGCTGAGACACAGGCAGGTCACTGGGCTGGCTGTCACAACAGAGGGCTATGAGGTCAGGAAGGTCAACCCCCTTGACCCTCACCCACAGGGACTTCTACCCCCACCCAGCAACCTGCTAGCCCTGGTCCCCAGAGGGAGAGTGGGGTACAATTGCTAGAATTCTGAGGCGTTCTTTGAACCCCTGGGGGAACCAATGTCTCAATTCTGCTGAACAGGACGAATCTCAAGGAAACTAGTGTGAGACCAAGAGCTGTCATGGCTGCCACCCTACACCCCACCCGGCCCCAGGCCCCCAGGGGCCTAGTGCTGTGATACCTGCTTCCCAATCATGGTCTCCAGCCCCCTGGTGGTTCTCCCTGCTGTCCAGGGCAGGGCCAAGGCACAGTGATGAGCCGAGGCCACAAGGCCTGGATGGGGAAGCACCAGGATCTGAACCCTGGGCTGTGGGAGCCAGTGACTCTGTCCTGGGCCCGGCTGATCCCTCACCCCAGCTCTGGGACTCCATTCCTGTCAAGGGCTTTGCTTTAAATTCTTGAATTTAAAATTGTGAATCAGCACCCTCTCTTGACAACTTCCATGCCTTCATCTCTCCTCTCTCGGTCTCCCTCAGTCCCTCCTCTATATCTCTGCCTCTCTCTTTCTCTCTCCTTTTCTGTCTGTCTGTCTGTCTCTCTCTCTCTCTCTCTCTCACACACACACACACACACACACGCGTGCGCACATGCGCTGTGCGCCAAATGCAAGATGGGTCACAGAACATTCTTTGGGAAGCCAGCCCGATGACTTCCCAAGACTTCTGGAGAATTTGGTCTGTGTATTTGCAGACTTGTAAGTAATCAGCTGACACTCGAAGTTTTCATGAGACATTAGAACGGAAAGGGCGTTTTATTAATAGGCTACTAACACTGGACAGCCCCCTGCCTATCAAACCCCTCCGCCGTCTACAGAATTCTGTGACTGAAAAGCTTCTATCATGGTGCTGTCAGGTCTTTAACGCCTCCAAGCTGATGACCAGGGAGAACCAGAATTATCTGTAAGCTCACACGGCTATGGAGATGTTTCTAGGCGTGTTAATGCTAATTCAGAAAATATTTCCTTAGCACTTTGCATGAGAATCTGTTGAGGATTTTCAGACCCTGATCAAACACTCCGGAAAGAGTCGGGTGTGACCCACGGCTTTGAGGGCACAGGAGCCGGTGGGAGTGTATGACTAGAAGGTCCTGTGTCTCACTCAGAGTGAGGAACTGGCTTCTGAAAGTTTTCCGCTGTCACCTGGCGGGTCCCCCTGTGCGGCTGCCGGCGGCCCTCTGGCCGGTTGGTGCTGTCGGGGGAACTTGCCCACGTGTCTGCCGAGGGCTCCAGCCGCCATTGCCGGCGACCTCTGGGCCCCACTCCACGTCCACATGCGCTGCTGTCAGTCAGGGGGGGGTCAGAGGTGACTCCATGCGCACCTGTCCCTCCTTCCAGAGCAAGGCCTCCCACGCCTGCCTGCCTTTACCCACGGAGTCTGGTGCTGGTCTGGGTCACGCTAAGATGCTGGGGTGTAGGGAGTTGGATCCACCTGTGTTCCCAGGGCCTGGTCCCCACGAGCCCCAAGGAGCACAGCTATAAGACTGGATTATGGCCGACAGGCCGGACGCTGACCTAATGTAACCCTTGGTTCTGCCAGTTGCTACTCCTATGTCCTTGGGTAACTCCTGCCACCTCTCCGAACTTCCGTAAGACGAGGAAGCTAGTGCTTATCTTGCAAGAGAGCTGTAGGAGTTGCAACAGGTATGTACTGGTACCTTGTAGGTACGTTACAGGTGTCCAGTCAGCGACAGGGGCAGTTAGAAGGATTCCACGTTCTCCTATTATAAGGGAAGCTTGATCATCTATTTGAAGACGACTGGTTTTTGACCGGAGAATGAAGCGTCCCTATCTGAGAACATTGTCAGGCAGCTGCGCATAGATTGAGGACAAAGAGAAGCGACTCCACCCCAACCCCAGCCAGCGTGATCTCCGGATCAACTCAACGGAGTGGCAGTCTCATAGCAGAAGCCTCTGCTCTTCCTCAATGTCCCGATGCTGCCAGCGCCGAGCTCCCCAGTGTCACCCCAGACTCTCCCGCACGTCTCCGTTCCTAAGGCTCAGGCCGCAGGAAGGTGCCAGGCAGGCTGCGTGAATAGACAATTGTGGGGAGTATCGGTTCCTGCCCTGACAGCTCAATGAGGGGTTTACATGACATGCCGACAACTTGAGCACATCATCTCAGGAGCTGCTGCTTGCTGCTTCTGAGTGGGGCGTGGGCACAGCGTGCCTTCCCACGTCCTTCTGGAAGGAGGGCAGGAACCCTCGTGCTGCCAGAGGCAGTGCAGACGGTGCCACGCGAGGGGTCCGTGTGCAGACCCGGGCCGGAACCCTGGCTGAGTCCCTTCCTGGATTGGGCGAGGTTGGCACCTGTCTGGGCCCCAGAGTCCTCTCCTGCAGACAAGCCTATCGTCCAGATATGGAGGGTGGCAGGCTTCGGGCACAGAGTCGAAACTTACAGGCTTGATTTAGGAGACAAGCTGGTTCTTACTTCACCTCTTGAAATTCCACAGGGTCAGCCCGTGGCTCCTCCACGGCTTTGGCTGTTGTTCCTTCGGACAGGAAGGAGGCAGAGGACCGTGAGTCCCCGGGGCTGCTGGTGGCCGTAAGGGGGCCTCAGGCTGCTCAGTTGGTTCCCTGTGCCTCGTTAGCCAAGTGACCTGTGCTGACCCTTTCCTCTCTGAGCCTCAGTTCCCCCATCTGCCAGAGCAGCTCATGCAGCTTGGCCAGCCCGCCCCTTGGGGACGCTGTGGGGTCCAGGAGGAGACCATGAGCAAACTGCAGGGACAGGTCAGGCCCAGCTCGCCGGCTCCAGAGGGACTTGGCTCCCACGAGCCTGCCTCCACCCCACCGCGGCCTCCTGGTGCTCATTAGCCCTAACGGCGCCAGGAGTCCCGCGCCCCGCGACAAAGCTGTGAGGCCTTCTCCTCCTTCCAGGGCACCACGCTGACTGTGTGGTCCTGTTTTTCATTCTCTGGCTAATGGGTGTGGGGACAATTCTGTAGCTAGAGCGGGTTGGCTTTTGGAACGAGGCCAGAGCATTGCAACCTTGGCTGGCATGGGGCTGGAGATTGGGAGAGAAGGTGACAAGTTCACAACACCTGGACTAAGAGTGGGAGATCCCCAAGGCTGTAGGGCAGCTGGGCCCACCCAGCAGGGCACGGCGCGCACTCCCTACTCCCTGTGCAGATGGCGTGCTGACCAGGGCCCCAGGCTGAGCGAGCTCGGGGCCTGGGCTGTACTGTGCTCAGTGAGCAGCCGGAACCCGGCCACTGCAGCCAGTCTCCTCCCCACAACCCCTTCCCCTCCCTTCAGGGCCTCCTAGGGGTGGGAAAGGGTTAGGATGATGGGATTGGGAAATTAAGTGGGAGAGAGTCTCTTACCACCCTTTTAGTTCTGAGTTTCATCCACAAGAATTCAAGGCTAACGAGGCAAAGCAGCCACCTGCCCCTCTCATCAAGCCCGTCGAGTTCACTCTCAGCCCGCAACGCACTTGTCAGGAGAAGCGTGTGGCCAAGAGCGGCCGGCGATGGCTACCGGTCACACGGGCTCTGCTCTGTTCCCCAAAGCCCCAAGCCTCCCCACCTGCCACACGTTAGTGTCTTGTGGTCAGACTCACCTGGTGATCACGTAGGGTGCAAAGCACACAAGGAAGGTCCCTATAAAGGTGCTGATTTTCTTGGTGGCGCGCTGCCGTCTCCTCCTCTGTTCCTCCAGACAGCGCTCTCGCACACTGCACGGGAGAGAGGGGGAGAAGGTGACTTGTGGCGGCCGGCCCAGAGCACAGTGAATTACTATTCCTAAGCACGGACAGTAGCCTCAGGTGTAGGAACCTGACTATGCAGCCAGACAGACATGAGCTTGTGTGACCTTGGGCATGCTGTGTGACATCATCTGTAAAATGTGGGTAGGAATATAACAAAGTGCATCCAAGGGCTGCTTTGAGAATTAAATGCACAAAGCACACAGATGTATGCAATACGTTCAATGCATACAGCGCATAGAGCAGTTAGCACAGTGCCCAAGCAGGAGCAAATAATATAGGAGATGCCGGGATGGATCAGCAGGTTGAGCACTCATCTTGCAGCCCCGGGGTCCGAGGATTGTATCCTGACCCATGCGGACCCCTATGCTGAGCTGGGGTGTGCCCCCAGTTCAGCTTCCTCCTAGGGTGCACTTCCCACACGGGAGGCCCCTGGCTCACAGGGCCATACCTCTCATGCAGGAGGCCCCGGGCCTGGGTTTCTGCCCTGCGCAGACCTATGCCCACCTGTGGAGTGAAACTATATTGAAAAGTAATGATGCACAACTATGAAGACTGCTCTGGGCCCTCCCCCTTCTCTCTGTCTCTCTCTCTCTGTCAAAAACAATACAAATAAATCTTTAAAAAGAAATTAAAAATAAAAAGAGCAAATAATATAAACTCTTATTACTACTACTTGTATCACTCACTCACGGATCACCAGCTATGCACCAGGCCCAGCATCCACACCTCTAAGTAGCACCTCTAATTGTTATCCTTACCCTGACTGATCCTGCCAGGCACGTTTTATAATACCTGCCAGGTGTGTGTCACCTGCCCTGTTTTACAGTGAAGACCATCAGCTCAGTGAGGCTAAGTGATGTGCTGAGCTGGGAAGTGGCAGCAGCATTTGAACCTGTGTCCCTGTGACTCAGAGCTGGTCCTAGGCACCCGGGACAGCCTGGACCTGCACGCAGTGTGCACGGGGCTTCCTCCCCCCACGCCTCCAGCCCCACATCTTCCATCCCAAAGCCTCAGCCCTGCGTGGAGCTACGGACACCACTTATGGGGTTACTGAAAGAGAGGTCCCTCGATTCCTTCAGAGACCAAGGTCACTGGAGCTAAACGTTCTGGCTCCTTTGCTCTGGGGCCTTTCGAGAACAGGCATCTCATGCCAGCTGAGCGCCGTGGTTCTTGTAACCCCACCGGGACAGATATTAGTGACAGAGAACCCGTCTGTGACTGTAGTCCTCAGCACCGAAAGGCCAGCCCCTGCTCCAGCCCCTGTGGCCCAACCAGGGCACGTGCTTCTACTGTTGCCTTTTAAAGCAAATCACATGATTCCAAAGCTGCCCAGGGAAGTGAAGATAACTTGGCAGAGCCAGGCCTGGGCTGCAGTGACCTGGCTCCAAAAATAGGCCAGTCTGTTCAACGAAAGCAAGCAGTGGAGCTCGTGAATATTCATGAGCCCCTGCTGGGTGCCGTGTGAAAGCCAGGGCAGCCTGAACCGTGATTGTAATACTTCATCGAAGCTCTGCTTCCTCGGCGTTCTGATCACAGCTGGACAATCCCACGTGTGTCCGGATTGAAGACCCCCGAAATTCCTATAGGATGTTTCTCCCTGGCCTTGCGCCTTTCCAGGAATTTAGAGTTGGGAACTGGGCATTGGCTTGGTACAAACAGGTTTCATGCCGGCTGAAAATTTATTACTCGGGACTAATATTCCGAGTTAATTTCGAACGCCTATATCAATGCAAACCCACACTTCTTGGGTCCTTCCTATGTGTTTTCTTAGCCAGTGTGGTGGGGGTTCAGGTGGAGACAGGCACCCGGATCTCATCTCCTCCAGAAAATTCTGAGGAACACAGTGAAGGGGACAGTGTGAGTCCCTAAGGTCACACAGTGTGAGTCGGTCTACGTCTCCTGACCTTCCGTCTCCACCTGGGTCTCTGCAGAGCTTTCTACAAAGCCCCCTGGCTCGCGCAGCGTGTGCTGGGTCCGGGCGGGCCGTCCAGAGCCCACACTCCGGGTGCCCCGTGACCCAGGCGTGTCTGCTGGCCTTTAGGAGAATGCAGCAAAAGGCAGGGTAGCCAGCTGACCGGTGTTTGGGGCCAGGACATCCTCAGACCTGGTGACAGGGGTGTGTGTGTGTCCTCGCCCTGGGCACTGAGCGACCCGCACCTCTCCCCACGACACAGAGTTCACCAGGCTAAGGGGACGTGTCCACCAGAGCGTACACCCTCCGCCCTCAACCGAGCTCTAAGGACCTGAAACATGGGATTCCTTGCCCTGATCCTGCTTCTAGAACATGGGCCGGCATCGTCCCAGGCACCCCCTCCTGAGCGTGGCTGTGTCCCCGTGTGCTCGGCTTGGGACTTGAAGGGGTGGCATTGGCGATCACATGCGGATGCACAACCCACAATGTTCGCTTGGTGCAGGGTGGGGGGCTTGTGGGGCTGTGGAGAGGGGGGCTGTGTGCTCAGAGCTCCCCCCGGGTATGAGGCTGAACCCCAAGGAGCCCGGGAGTTCTGAATTTGAACGCGGCCTTGAAAAGCCTTACAAATGGATATCGTTGTCAAGGCGGAAGGGAGAATACATTTTATGGAACACTTTCTAAGCTAAATTGAGAACTTCTAAATATTTACATAGATATGTGCTCATCTTCATCTGCACTGTTTCCCATCCCTAAACTGCAGGGCAGACGGGGGCGTGGGTCTTGGACACATTCTAGATCATCTAAGTGAGACAAGTCGCCTACTTCTCTGGGTCTCCCAACGTCCCCACCGGTAAAACCAAGGGCACAGTGAGGTTATCTCTCTGGGCCCTTCTGTCTACTATGTCATGATTCGGACACCCGCCAGGGTCAGCACGCAGCCAACCCCAGCAGACCTTGATCGCTGTGTGAGGGCACCCCATTCTCCTCTGAGCAGTCACGACCCCGTGCCCACGAGCCGCGGCTGTGAGGGGACTGCCGGGTCAATGCCCCGCCTCCTCACCTGTGTCCACAACCGGTCACAGCCCAAGTTCCTGGCGGTAGCAGGGGGACAACCTGGTAAAACATCCTGAGCTGTGGTTTGGGAGAACTGAGGAGACAGAGCATCTGGAGGACCAGGTGGGTAACTGATAGCAGGAACCCCAAATTGCTTTAGGAACGGACAAACTCCAGAAACCGCCACAGAAAGGCAGGTATGGGGAGCGTTGCTTAGGGTCCCAGGCTGAGTTCAGAACAGAGGGTCCCTGATCTGTCAGCGTCAAAGCTGAGGAGCCCAGTCTGCCCCTTGCCTCCCTCAACACTCTGCAGGGAAGAGCAGGCACCGCCAGGGAGCCTCGTGACAAAATGCCACCCTGGGCCTCAGGGGATGCAAAGCAGTCCCTTTAATTAAGCCTCAGGAGGCCATTAGTGTGGTGGCTGCTAAGGAAAAAGCCTCCATGAGCGATTCCGCCTGCTGCCCCGCTGTCCTGATCCGGGCGCCTCCTGGTTCTGCCCATCCATCCCAGCGGGCACCCCAGGGGCCCGGCTCGCAGCACCAAACCCGCCCAGGGGGCTTGGTGGGGAGTGTCTTCCTGGCTTTTGTGCCTAAGGCTTGGGGGTGCTGGGGCCACCCCATCCCTGGGTTGTTCTGTAGTTTTGCGCTTATGGGGAGGAAGGGTGTGAGCCACCCAGACACAAACCCGAGGATTAGGTGTGAGAGCTGGTGCCCTCCTATGTGGGTCCCACCCGCTCACCAGGAGAACAGACCCCACCGAGAAAGGCCAGTTGTGTTCACCGAGGGCAGAGCTGACAACATGCACCCACTATCCCAAAGTCTCGGGCCAGCCCTCAGCCAGGGTGGCCTGTCTGAACTGGCCCAGGGCTTTCCTCGCCTGGACGTCCTCTCTCCCCAATGCAGCTGCCACTGATCCTCGGCCCTGCAGAGCTGCTCAAAGCATCCTGGGGCTTAGAAGAGCTCAAGACCCCCCCGGAGGAGAGAAGAGGGGACTCAAGGCCAGCGAAGCAGCTGCCTCTGCTCCGAGACCCCCGGGACCTCTCTGCTATGCCTCGTCCAGAGTCGGTGGGCATGGAGCGGGCCCTACATCCTAAAGGAGCCCCACTCCCCACGTCCCTGGAGCTTAGAGAAGAGCAGAGATGGGGTGTGTGCTGGTCTAGACAGCAACTTATCCCTTTCCCAGCTCGACTCTTCCTCCTCCGTTCTGCTCACAGTGTGGGGGCCCACGACAGAAATCATCCCGGTCGCAGGATGATTCACGTTGCCTATGGCGTCCAGAGCAGTCCCAGCCCAAGTCCTGGGGGTGTACTTCCTACAGTGAGGTCCTCCCACCCCTGCATGATGGGAAGGGCACCAGCCACGGCTGCCAGGGGACCCCGTGGAGGTCCTTGCACCAACGAGCATGCGGGCCACACCTGTGACCTGCGCACGAGGGTGATCTTCCTGTAACACATGCAGTTAACCCGGGAACACCTGCAATTGTGTGTGAAGCTCACACATTCACGTGCAGGGGTTCATAACCCCCTTGAGTCTACAAGCTGTTGGCCATTCGCAGGTACATATACGTGATTCTGTGGGGAAGATTCTGTGCTGAATCTTCCTATGCGTAACTCATCAGCAGATAATCAGGGAGGGCCATTTGGACGGGGGACAAAGAGCACAGCCTTGTGCCTGCCTTTGTGCCCACACAGTGAAGTTCAAAGGCGTTTTCGTTCTTGCTCATGGGCAGGAAAAGTCAGGATGGAAGGAGGCTTTGCCCGGCCTGCCCCCTCTGCACTGTCCCTCTCACCATGAACTTGCATCTCCCTGGCGGGGGAGGGAAAATTCGCACTCTAGGGACCCAGCTCCCTCCCTGTCCCTAGCTGACCCCTGTCGGGGCTCCAGCTGCTTCTCTGTCTGTGTCCTCTGGAAGCCAAAGCCCCCTTATCGAGGGTCTAGGCAGCAGAGCCTGTGCTTCCCTGAGGCCGTGGGACACAGATGAGCAGAGCACACAGTCACCACCAGCCTTCCACCTTTCTGCTTCTCACGTAAGGAAAGTAAGGAAAGCCGAGGTGAGTTGAGGACATGGAGCTACGCATCTCCCCCAGGGGCGGGTGCCTGCACCTGAGCCGCCCCTCCCCCAGCTGCCTTCCTGAGAAACAGCTCCCAGGGGAGGGTGCAGGTGGGTGGGAACCTCAGCGGGGACACTGTCCCTCTGCAGAGGCCTCTCGGCCCCAAGGGCAGGAGACACAGCACAGTGCTGTCTGGGAGGCCAGGAAGAGACCCCGTAAACCCACCCTCCATTCCCTCAGAATCCTTCAGATGCTCATTAAGGGCCCACAGAGAGAGGAGCAAGGTGCAGCCCTAGGACACGCATGCACACGCACACACACACATGCACACGCACAATTAGGAGACAGGCAGCACAGACCCCAGGACATGACAGAGCCGGAGGAGCAGCGGGTCCCGTGTGTGCGGAGCGCCCCGCCCAGGGCCTGAGCAGGACCTCGGGAAGGGCCGCCTCCCGCAGTGAGCAGGGACCGCAGCCTCCCCACGGTGCGCTTCCAGGGGAAAGCGCGAACCTGAACTAAGCATGAGACGTCCCGCCACGTCCCGACACCGCGATGCCTACCTACCCGGATGCTTCAGAACACAGGGTCTCACCCACATTTTTGGTGGCTTTGCTTTGCGGATGCGCTCAGCACCTGTCTTAAAACCCACAGCTTGTCCTCTGCCCCACCTCTGTGCCCGGGACAGGGGCCTGTTCCTGGCTGCACACTGGAGCCTGGGGTGGGGTGGGGTGGGGGATGGGCACGGCCCCCTTTCTTCCACAAAGACGGCCCTGCACGCCCCGCGTCCCCCGCAGCCGCGTGCCCTCACCTGGGGTGGATGTCCACCAGCAGCAGCAGCGTCTGCATGGTGACCACGTCGATGCGCTTGCAGTGGAAGCGGGCCACCTTGAGCACCTTGAGGTACGTGCAGCAGAGCACGACGAACGACAGCAGGAAGCTGAGCGCGTGGAAGGCGCCGGTGAAGACGGCGAAGCGCAGGCGCTCCTCGGGCCCCCGGCCGCACAGCGTGCAGGACGCGTAGGGCGCGTGGAAGCCCAGCCAGGACAGCGCGAGCGCCGCGGCGGGGAAGGTGAGCGCGTGCAGCCACGTGTAGGCCACCATGAGCGCCGCGTCCCGCAGGCGCATCTTGGCGCGGTAGCTCAGCGGGAAGACCACGGCCACCCAGCGGTCGATGCTAAGCGCTGCCATGCTGAGCATGGAGTTGCTGGCCAGGAAGGTGTCGAGGAAGGCGGCCAGGAGGCACAGGCGATCGCCGGCCGGCTGTCGCTGAGCCACGACGCCGGCCAGCGTGAGCGGCATGTTGAGCACGGTGCACAGCAGGTTGCCGCACGTGAGGTTGAGGGTGAAGAGCGCCGGCGCCTGGCGGCGGATGTCGGCGCTGTGCAGCAGGCAGAGCAGCACCAGCGTGTTGGACAGCAGCGACACGCCCATCGTGCCCGCCAGCAGCCCCGCCAGGCCCGCGTCCCACGAGTTCATGGTGCGCGCCCGCCCGCGCTCAGCGCCGGCGACCCGGGGCGGCCACGGCGCAGCCCCGCGCCCCGCGCCCCCGGGCCCGCGCCGCCATGGCTCCCTTGAGGGCGCGCAGCCACCCCGGAGCCCCGCGCCACCTCCCGGCCGGCCCCCGGGCGCGCGGCCACCCCGGAGCCCCGCGCCACCTCCCGGCCGGCCCCCGGGCGCGCGGCCACCCCGGAGCCCCGCGCCACCTCCCGGCCGGCCCCCGGGCGCACGGTCACCCCGGAGCCCCGCGCCACCTCCCGGCCGGCCCCCGGGCGCACGGTCACCCCGGAGCCCCGCGCCACCTCCCGGCCGGCCCCCGGGCGCACGGTCACCCCGGAGCCCCGCGCCACCTCCCGGGCAAGCGCCGAGCGCGCCGCTGAATCCGGAGCTTTTAGCGCCCTCGGAGCCTGGGTTGCAGGCGCCTGCGCCCCGGCTCTGCCTCTGCGTCCTCCTGCCCTCACCCCATCCCTCCTCTGTCTCCGCTCCGTGCACCCTCCTCCTGCTCCCTGATTTCTCTTCCTCCCCTCTCTCTGCTGCCTTGCTCACTCTCCGTTTTTGCGAGCGCGCTCTCTCTCTCTCTCTCTCTCTGTCCCCTGCTGTGCTTCTCTCTCTCTCCCACTGCTGTTGTCTCCGTCTGTCTCTCCCACCCCCAATTTTCTCGTGGCTTCTTGCTTTTCCCTCTCCTCTTCTCTCTGCAGAGTCTGGTTGCTTCTATCACAGGAATCGCTGCGGAGGCACCCGCCTCACACACACACACACACACAACCAGCCAGAAGGCTTGGGTTCGAGGTGATTGGCTTCTTGTAGCCCCCGCCCCCACGCTCCCCTATGTGTGTCAAAGCCAGGCTGAGTCAAGGAAGTTTCTGAGCAAAGGGAGGTACGCCTGGACACCTTCATGTCTCCGTACTGCCTGGGTGCCAGGCTGCTCAGACTTGGGCATGAGGTCCTACCCCACCTGTCCCAGCTGAACATCCTGAGGCTGGTGTTCTTCCCTCTCTGGGCTGAGCTGGGTGAGCTCAGGTAGGCTCCTTCTGCTGAGAGGGGAAGGAACCCACATTCCTCCATCTGGCACGACCAAGGGCCTGGCTCAAGGCAGCGACTGCCCCCAGGGCTCTCAGTTCAGGGTGCCCTCTTCCCAGCACTTTTTAGCTTGAGCTTCAGCAGCATCCTCAAGCCTGCTGGAGAGGAATTGGGGGCAACACTGAGACTCACGGTGACATCCCCTGAACTGTCCCTCAGCCAGGAGCGGCCTTTGTCTGACCCTGACCCTGAGCGCTCGGATGTAGCTGTCCAAGGCCAGACTCAGCAGAGCCCTGGTGTGGCTGAGAGCCTCAGCCCGAGTTCCAGCTGCTGTCTGTCAGCCCTCACACCATCTGCTGGGTCTAGTGAGGCAGCACGTTCAGCGTCTGAGGGACCTGCGTAAGTAATGCAGCATGCAGGAACTCTTGAGAAAAGGGAGGCTGGTGGCTGGCATGGCATGGTGGCAACCCCAGGGACTCTGGGCATTCAGGTAGCTGCTTCCCTCAGGATCTGTCCCTTTGTCGAGACCCTGTGGGGAAGGTGTGTGGACCAGGACTCCCCTCCATGCCCCAAGAGCCTGTGTTTGAACATTTACCAACACACTACTGACTTCATGGGACCCTGGGCGTGTTCCTGAACCTCGTTGAGCCTCGGTTCCCTTCTTTACCTTTCAGGGCTCTGAGGAGCCATGACTAGGACAACGTGTGTGCCTGAGGCCTCACAGGCAGATCTGAGATCAGAGTGCCGGCCTCCCCAGCTCAGGCCTCCGTTGCCTAAACCGCAGCTGGGAAAACAGAAGGAGCTGCAAGCCAGCCAGTCTGCCTGGCCCAGATAGGGAGCCATTCCTCTCCACTGCGCTCACCGTGCCCACACAGGCAGCTGGGGAGGTTTGCACTTTGCCTTGAAAATCCATTAGCAGCTTCTTTATCTGCAACTCGTACCAGCTCTAGGAGGACAGACGTGTATGATGATTGATCTTCCTGCATATCAGAATGGGAGGCATTGAACCGGGCCGTGAACAATGGCTTCTCTGAGTTTGGACTGACTTCTAAAGGTGTCTGGCCTCTGTTCATCTCCTGTCTCTGAGCTGCAGTGGAGCAGTGGAGGTTGTCTTGTATCCCCAGGACTAGAATCTTCAGGAAGAGCTATTTCTTCTAGTTTCTCATCCCATATCTGTCCCAACTGCTCCAGAAACACTGCCTGGAAGTTGGTCAGGGATCTGGAGTGGTTGGAAAGGTCCGGGCTCCTGGCCAGGATTGAGTCCCGGGCAGATCAGCACCGGGACACTGGACAGGTCCTTTCTTCCCAATTACTCCCCTCCTCTGGTCACTTTCAAAGCCACTGGCTGTGGAGACCCGAGCGGCTCCCAGCAGGCTGCGGCCCTGGCTGAGGTCTTGGCTGTTTCCTACCGTTTAGCAGACCCCGTCCTGGCCACACATCAGATGAGGAGCAAACTCCAGGTCTGTTGGGCTCCAAAGCTCATGCTTTTAAAATCCCTGTACTGCCCCATCGTTTTGAAAAGTGGGTGTTTCAGATCTGTGACTTCCATGTCCCCTGCCCCTCCCACAGCTCCGGTAACAAATGCCACACCGAGGCCATGCCTGTTCTGTGTGTGGCCTGACTTGCTCTGACCCCATCGGGCTTCCTGGTGGCTGTTCAGGGGTCTGTCTTTCTATGGGTGTGTCCTCAGGGGTCTGAAAGGGAGACATTCTTTCCTAGTGGTCCTGAAATCATCAGTCACCCTAGCTGTGTCCCCACCCCAGGATGGGGCTTGCAGTCACACGATCCCTCAGCAGGCTGTGGGAGGAGCCCCTGGTCTGAGTACCACTTTCCAGCACTTTCCGGTGGGAATGAGCCCACTTCTCTGATGAGAAAGGGCCCTTGAGCTGTGGTGTGCAGCAAACAGCACCCCAGGTGGGGGGCCAAGAGCTCGGGGTTCTCAGCCAGTGGCTGCCTCTCACTGATTATGTGCCTTTGGGCAGTTCTCTCCCCTCTAGGATCTCAGATTCCCCAGTTGAGAGGAAGTGGGTGGATGAGGCAAGCTCAGGATGAATTAATTTAAGCTGCCTGAGGACGCCACACCAGGAACCAGGTAGGGAAGAGGGAGCAGGGAGAGGGGGCGGAGACAGGCCTCCGGAGGCAGTCCAAGCTCTTCTGCTGCAGCTTTGGGGGTCTGCGGGGGTGAGGGTGGACGAGGACCCCTCCTCTCTGTGCACTTGGAGGGTCACAACACAAGGCTCAGCTTGGGGCCCTTGCCACACCTAAGGGGCCTGTGTGTGCACATCAAACCCTGCTCCATACACTCATCAGGAAAAAAGCCTGGTGTGCTGGGGCAGAGGCCATGTGGGGGGAGGGGGCGGAGGACAGGAAGAGGGAGGGGGAGGGAGAGCGGGAAAGAGCGGGGAGGGAGAGAAAGGAGAGTTGGACTGACTACAGACATCAAAAGATATTTTCCTCCCGTGTGGGAGCACAGGGAAACCGAAGCATAAATCTCTTACTAAATGACCTAACTCTTGGGGGCTTAGCAAGATGTAGAGGGCAGGGAAAGCATCATTTCTCTATTTAGCATGAGTACTGAGAACTTCATGAAAGCCCAAGCGATTTGCTCATGGCAGAGAGGTAAGGAAGAGGAGTGTTCCAGAAAAGAGAGCTCTTCTCCCAGGCCCAAGGCTGACCACCCATTCTCAGATGCCTCTTGTCAGCTCCAGAGGTCACTCTCTCAGCTAGACACGGTGACCGTGGCACTTGCAGACCCCAACAAGGCGTGTCATACTGGCCTGGGCCAGCCGGAGGGGAGTGGAAGATTTGGTTCCCTCATTGGGTCCCTCATTGGTGGGGCAGATAGCCAATCAGATCACCTGATACTCACAGATGCCACTCTCCCGCACACCCCAATATTGAGACTTTGCATTCATGAAGTTGATACATGTCTGTATTGAGGTATATATATCCATAGAATTGATTTTGTGTATGGACTTTGAGAACTTGCTTATCTCCTCTCTTTCTGGGGGCCTTTCTAGTCTCCATGGGCATTTCTATGGAAGAACCATGTCACCCACAACATGTGTGCCTTCTATCTTTATATATTTTTGGTGGTTTCATTTCAGTTTGGACGTTCAGTATGGTAGCAGTGGTGTCAATGAGCCTACTTGCCTTGTTCCCGACCTTGACCTTAGGTGAACACATTGTCTTTCACCATTAACGGTGTTTTTAGATGGAAGTGATTGGTAAATACCCTTTCTCAGATTAAAGAGGTTTCCTTTTGTTTCTAGTTTACCAGTTGTTTGTATATGAATGGATGACAGACCGCATGGCCAGCCCAATTAAATTTGTAGAAATTGGCTTGTAAAGCAGCTGAAATGGCCCTCATTAGAAGAAGTTAAAAAAAAAAAATCCAACAACGTGATCCCTGCGTTTTGTGTGGGCCCAACCTCTTCCAAAAGATCGGGAACCACTTCACTGCTGAGCCGCGCCTGTCAGAAGCAATGAGGGTGGAAGCGACTTGGATGCTGCACATGTCACTGTCTCTGCTGACAGGCAAAGCCACGGACGGCTCAAAGCACAGTGACCGAGCCCCATGCAAGGACATTGGCCTCCGCCCGGCCTGCAGATAGCACCCTACCCCGGGGCTCCTTGGACAGCAAGAGGAAAGCTCAGAGCCGTGGCTCCCAAACTTCAGCAAGTGCTGGACACCTGGGAGCTACTTGTCCATGCCAGCCCTGGTCCCACCTTGGAGCAGCTGGCCTGTAGCCCTGGAGAAGATGCTGATGTGGGAGGCGCCAGGCTTCGGGTCTCAGAAGGAAAGAGTACGCCAAGGAGAAGACCTCACACCTGCAGGCAAAGATGAGGAGGAAGCTGTAGTGAGCACTCCTCATATTCCATTCCCCTGTGGCAGCTGAAATGCTTGATTCTTTGCCCACTGCAGGCCAATGCTCTTGTTTTCTTTCTGGTTTTCAATCATTGTCCATTTTTTAGTGACAGGGAAAGATACCAACTTTCTGCATGTTTGGAATGCCTCAAATATTCTGTTTGCTTTGGGCCCAATATTACCATAGCTCTCAGGACAGAAAACATTTGGTTAGGCCTGTAAAAAGGTAGCCAATTGTATTTTCAGACACTTAGGCGAATTTTCAATGTGCAGACAATTGCCAGACTATTTGCATTTTCATTAGGCTGTTTGTTTTTGTCATTAGAGGCAAAAGGCCCAGAACACGCAGGGAGTGTATGCAGAGCTACCAAAGGTGTTTGTGGGGCCCTGTCTGCTGGATTTATTTCCCCTGAGTGCATATCATCTTTAAATGGATTTTTCATAAGATGAAGGGAAAAATGAATTTTTCATAAACTGAAAGGATACTCAGTTTGCTAGTATTTTTAAAGGAATTTTCAAGTCCGTGCCTGTATATAAATAATGCAGTCTGCTCATGGCCATATTGTAAACCTACCGCAGCTTTGGAGGAAGCTTTCTGTGGGTAATATATATCCTTAATAGAATGCTCCAGTCTCCAGCGGGATCTGAGGCCTACCTGCGTGGTGGCGATTTGAGGCCTCATGACACATATTGCCACATTCTTCAGTGAAGTATCTACTGTATACTAGGCACCATGCTTGAAGGGAGAGATACGGATTTGCATAGGATTCTGTTCGTGAGCAGAAGGAGCTAGTGGTAGAGATCTGGGACATGTATTTGGGTCACTATAGTCTGGGCAGAGAGACTTCATTATACTATTATTGGTAGAACATGTTGAAAGAATCCTAAAGAAAGTTTAGGAAAAGAAGGAGTGCCGTTCCAATGGGGCTTTGAAAGAGAGGCAAGAATTCAACCGCATGGGGGCCAGATGGCGGCCCAGTGACAAGCAAGACAGAACAATGAAGTTCTGGTGTGTTAGGGGGCAGGAGACAGGCTCTGAGTAAGTGGATTTGTAGAAAATTGATGTGCTAAGGGGACCAAGCCTCAGAGGCTGGGCAGTGCTGGGGTCTGAGGGGAAGAACAACGGTCCCATCGGATGGGAGCAGAGGCCCTAGGAAAGGAGCAACAGGAGAAAGACAGGGTAGGTCACAGAACACGGTCATGATGTGATGGCGCAGCCCTCACAGACTCTGCTTCTACCATGAGGATCACCAGCCTGTCAATATCAGCTGAGGATGGGGACAGATGCCAAGCTGCCCTCAGTAACCCCCCAGGAGTTGGGAGACAGCTGACCTTGCACTGACTGACCTTCTGGACCGGGACCAAAAAGCCACCATGGGAGTTCTGAGAATTATCTGAGCAAATCATAAGTGATGCTCTATCCCGAGTCACATTGTGGGGGCCAGAAAACATGGAAACCCACGCTAGCTAATCTTGCCCTTAGCAGGGAAGGGATCTTGATACTTCCCCACTTGGCTGCCACATGGTTTCTAATCAAACGGCCCAACGTCTCTTCCCTATGTGTAGAGGCATAACCCACATAACAGAAGGGGACAGCCCTGCCCCATGTTGAGCTAATGAGGACCCAGATTCCTCAAGCCCCACGGGGACTTCCTTTCTCATTTTAGAAAAGTCTGACACACAAGAGATGCTGACAAAGGCAAGAATATGTCAAGAGCGACACAGAGAAAACTGTCACTATCCTTGACAAACTCTCCCCTGCCGAGTTTCTCCTCCCGGGGGAGCGAACAGTGTATCTCATCCTTGAATTCCTGGCTTAGAAAGATATTTCAATAAGGCGAGTCACCAGTAGCGTGGGCCTTCACTTGGAAGCTTTTCATGTGCAGTCGCATCACACAGGCCAAATTTGATTAAAAACCTAACTCCGCCTATAGCTGAGAGTTACAGTCTTTATTTAGCACAAGGGCCCGTCACAAGCAGGGTTTTTCTCTGATCGTCTCTGTGGACATTAGGATCATAGACTATTATACTTTGGAGTTTTAGAGTTCATCTAGCTTAGCATCTCTCAGTGGAAAACATCTCTCAAATGTTCTTCAAATTGCTGGTCGTCATGTTTGCTCAAACACTTAAGAAATAACTTACTAAATGAATCACCCATTCTGGAGCCAACTTGATAAAGAGTCAACCCACAGTTCAGGCTCATGCGTTTCCAAAGCACCCTATCCCTCTAAGTACAGTTAGCACTCGAATAAAGTGGGGGTTAGGGGCGCTGACCTCCCACACAGTTGTACATCCACCTTTAACCTTTGGTTCCCCCAAAACTTAACTCCAGTCCCTCTGTGTTTGTAGTTTTAGGAGGCTCCATAGATAACCAAATCCCTGATCTGAAATGGCAGAGAACCATGCATACAACCGACCCTCAGCATCTGCCAACTCCCAAACAGGGATGGAAAATACTCGGAGAGCCCGAGTGATGACCACACATGTCCTGTCTCTCTCTTTTTGGTCTCATTTGAGCCTCACAGAGATCAGGGAGGTAGTAGTACTATTATATCCACTTTGCAAAAAACCCATGAGTAGCCACAGCAAAAGCCTTCTCCTCGAGTCCAATGGGAGGGCTTCCCTTCCCCTACGTCATCTGTGTGTTCTTTACTTCACCTGATGTACAGCGATCATGTGCTGGGTGCCAAGCAGTGTGAGAGGTGCCCAGAGTGCACACACAGGGGCCCTGGCTCCTATCCTGGCAGGAGACCCAGTGAAGTGTGACACATGCTGTCCCTAAGTACCACCTGCCCCTCTCCCAATACTGAAGCAGGCAGGCATCATGTTCATTGCTCGTTCATTTCTTCATGGGACCTTTTGTGGGGACTCATGGTCGGACAGTGACATGCAGTTACAATGACCTCGCCTTTCTTTTCAACTGTGCTGGAAGCTCCTTGAGGGGACTGGCCCTTGCAGGTCTCTGTACTTGTCACTGGATATATGCCCCATCCGCTCAGTATGTGATGTAGGTTCTACCAATGTGGTGGGAAGGACTTTGGATCCAAGCCCATGAGGAAGGAGGGCAGCCCCACCGTTCACTGACTGTGCGACCTCGACCAAGTCATGCCAGCTTTCTGGGCTTCGGTGTGTGCATCTGTAAAATGGAGATAACTGTCTCCTCTCAAAGAGGAGAAGATGCAGAGAAAACCCAGGATGCGAGAGCAATGAGGAGCAATGAGTTTCCATTCAGCAGCATCTTCACTTTTGAAAGGAGGGTTGCAGGAAGGAGGCTGTAAGGCAGTGACTCCCCACCGGGGTGCCTCCCTCCTCTCTTTCCACTCTTGTTCCCAACACCTCATCTCCTTGTTGAGAGGGACTGCCACGTTGGTCACTGGCCCTGGTGGTCTAAGTCCCGGGAGAATGGGTGGGTTGGTGGTGGATTGTAAGCTTGAGAGCCACAGATCAAGAAAGAACTGATGAAATGCCCTTGTGCTTGGGTAGTGCTAGGACTCAGCTGGCATTTCGGAGCTGGTTGCAGGCTCTCAGCCCTCTAGGCACAGGGAGGTATTTGCCTCCACCTGGACACTGGCCAGCTGCTCAGGTCAGAGCCCGGTCACTGGAAGCTCCGTTACATGCCAGCAGCGGGGGAGACCAACAAGAGGGCTTCTTGGGGGAAGGGCAGTCCGCTCGCTCTACATCTATGCACACCCTAACCGTGACACAAGCAGGTGGATTTTAGGTGTTCACCCAAATGATGTACAAATTGAGCTGAAGGCAACCGTGTCCAGCCCTGTCAATCAACTGCCCAAAGCATCCCCAAATTCCAGAGACACTGTGAGCACTTCTGCTGAGCACCTAATGGCTTCTGCTTCCACTGAGATTTTGCTCAGTCATGTCTTTCTGCTGCTGCCATCTGAAATGAAACTAATATCTCCGTAGGCGTCCCCTGCCACGCCAGCGTGTGCCTAAGGCCCCTGGAGAGGCCTGCCGTTCCCGCCGGCCCTGCGTACGCGGCTCGCTGTATGAACTCCCTTCCCTGAGCAGGTGGTTGGCACGGATGCTCAGCCCTGGGCTTGGTATTCAGCTTGTTCGCCTGACCTTCAGTGCCACCCTAGTCAAGCCCTCCCCCAGTTCAGCAAGGCCCTGGAGCTGTCATGCCCAGAGCTGTGGGGTCAGAGAAAGTGTGGGTGACGGGGAGCCACTGGGTCACAGATCTCCCTGCTCTGGTGACAATCATGGAGCAGACTTTGTGCCCCTTCACATCTCAGGGAAACAAAGACACCCCAGGAACTGCTCTACCAACTGTGACACAGGCGAGGGAACAGAGTGGGGAAACTGAGGTCTTGATTCCACTGACTTGGCTGCTAGGCTCCTTCTACTCTTCTCAGTGCCTCATCACGCCCTGCAATCAGGGCCCTGCGATCCGCTCCACCTGCCATGCTGTGCCCACCCCGTCCTCCCCACCTGCCTCACCAGATAGACGCCTCAGAGCCAGGGTGACCTGAATTCTTTGTTGCACAGCCCAACAGCCCAGCCCTGGGGCGGGGGAGGAGACACCTGTCCCCTTGCTGCTTCTGTCTTGTTTACAGATGGCTCTTTGGTGGGAGAAAGGCTAGCAGGAGAGCCTCTGCTTTGCAACGTGCAGACTGTGACCCAGAGCTTGGCCAACCTTGCCTGACCGTGAGCATCCGCACATCCGCTCACAGGCGCGATGACACAGACTCTCCCAGCCCTCTCTCTCAGCCTGCAAACCGAGGGTGGGGGCGCTAGACCAGAGAAGGTCCCTTCTAGGGCTTCCCTGTGAGTCTCCCAACTGGGAAGTTCTCCACGAACAGGCTTTGAGCTTCTCCAGCAGAACTGCCTCCTCCCAAGCTGCGGGTTCAGTGCACTCCAAAGACAGAGGGCATGCTGCCCAATAGTGTCATATCTCCAAGGGACACTCTGCTGAGATCTGACATGTGCCCACGTGCCCAGGCCTGATCACACTACCGGGGGAGCCAGAGGGCTGTCACTTGGAGGCAATGCCGTCCGGGAATGGGACACAGTACACTCTTATGGCTTTTTGTTGTGATTCAACGTTACACGCAGCTCCATTCAGTCATTTCAGCTGCGGGCTGTTATCTGGTCATACGAATATTCTAGTTGACCCACTCTCCCATCAAGCCACACTTAGCACTTTCCACTGCCCCACAGTTCAGGCGAGGTGTCAGTGAACGGACCATCCTTGGACTTGCCCGTGTGCAGAGGGTCTGCGCAGGGAACTGGGAGCCGGGCCGCAGGCCTGCTCTTTGTCGCTTTATTATTATGAATGATGCCAGATTGTTTTCCAAAGTTGTTGCACCTTAAACTTCCTTCAGCCATGCTGCACATATAGAAAAAAACAAAAACTGGTGCCCAACTGATTTATGGTTTCTAATTCTTTCATCTTTTGTTTTATTATACATTTTGAGACTCTATGACTGGATACACGCCGATTTAGAATTGTTCTTTGTTCTCAGGAAATTTTTTCTTTTACCATTATGAATTGATCTTCTATATCCTTAATGCCTTTTTTTTTTCCTGTGCCTTAAAGTTAATTTTGTTTAAAACTAATATAGCTACTCCAGCTGTTTTTATGAGTATTTGCCTGGTATAGAGATATATATTTTTTCCTATTCTATTACTTTCAGCTTTCTTTTTTTTGTCTTGTAACCTTATGTTTTATTTCCCAATGAAGATTGCTTAACAGTTAAAAAAAAAAAAAGTTTAGAAATCTTATTAACTCATTCCACTCAGTCACAATATTCAGCTGATACAGAGGAAAAACCTTACATATTCTTTTTCCATTTGCTTATGTAAGCAGTTTGGCTACACAATGCTTTTCTAAAGAAATTTTTCTATACCCAGGAAAAACAACTATATAAAAAAATGTTCATCTTTCTAAATTGGAGGTGATTCTGAAAAGCAGTAAGAGATGTGGGGACAGTTAAACTCTAACTACTACAGACACAAAAAACCCATACTTATAGAATACTTACATAGAAAAATTATAAAGCTATAAATAAATGACTATAATAAAAGCATCTTTTCTATTTTGCTACTTTTGTGAGATTAAAAATCTGAATCAATATTATTATACATTTCAGATTTATATTTATTTAAAAATATCAATTGTGTTTATGTTACTATATATTACAATACACACATTAGAATTATGAAAACAGAATTAGTCAACAGATTCAAATTCCTCAATTTGAATATTTCAGTAATTTATCTTTTAATCAACCATTTAAAAAATTTAGATCAGTTTGTTGACTTGTCTTCTTTTATTTGTTGCTGTTGTTAAAAGACAAGGAACCCTAAAAAGAGTATTACAGTCATACTAACCACAAAATAGAGTTGCAATTTAACCAGTGTGCAACAATTTAAAAAATACATGAATCTAAGATCTTCTAGAAAAAATAGAATGGCAAAGTATAGTAAGAATGATAACTATACCATAGAAAATACAATGCATTTTCTATTGAGTAAATGAATATTTAAAACTCTAAGAACTTAAAGCTTAAATCGTAAAAGTAGTAGACATTCTTTATTTCCTAATGTAAATTTTTATATCTTAGAAAAGCAGTAGTATCAATATTTCTTAAAGAGTAAAAACAAGCTAAATAATACCAGCATATAAAGGGTAGATGAAAATGTAGGTGCTTTCTTACATACATGTTTTCAACTTTTATTTATATTAATGTTTTTTATTCTTATTTAAATCATGCAATTTCAACAGTTCTTTATGCAAATGGAAAACTATAAGGCAAATGTTCCAAAGTTATATGGAAGCACTTAATACTCATATTATTTAGTTATTACCCATGCCTAGGACAATGCTTAAATAAGTCCTTCACAAATCATGATTATTATAAAGAAACATATCTGAACCATACAATGGAGATCAGGTATCATGGTTCTCTGAAAATTACCCTGATGTTCCTCAGTATTATTAAAACTATCATGACTCCTTTTATTGTAGAAAATGTTTTGCTAGAAATATTGCTCCATTACAGATTATATGAGGCACTAAGCTACAGTAAAACCATTCAAAATTGTCATGGTGCAGCTTCTGTGAAAATAACGTATAATCAGTCTCCATTTTCATTGCCTCTGATTCGTTCTTGCAGTATGCTTTCATCTGTGCTCATTTTGTTGTAGCCTGAAGAATTCCTATTAGCATTTCTTGAATTCTCTCCGCTTATTCTTTATCTGAAAATTTCCGTATCTCCCCTTTATGTCTAAAGAATTTTTCACTGAGTGTAAAATCATAGATTGCTAGTTTTTTCCCCCTTGCAACACATTGAAGATGTCATTCCATTGTCTTCTGGCTTCCTGCTGAAGAATCAGTCATTTATGTTTTTCTTTTGCGTTTTCCTTCTTTGAAGGTAATGAGTCTTTTTACTCTAGCTGCTTTTAATATTTTCTCTTTGTCTTCATTTTTCATCACTTTTACCATAATGTGTAAAAGTGGGTCTTTCTTTGTATTTATTCTGTTTGGGGTTTGGCGAGTTTCTTGGACCTGTAGGTTAATGTCTTCCATTAATTTTGAACTAGTTTCAGATATCATCCCTTTAAAAATTGCTTCTACCAAATTTATTCTTCATCTTCTTGGTTCTAATTACATGTATGTTAGAGCATGCCTCTCATGCTCAGTTTTTATCATTAATTATTTTATTTATTATTACAGTTAGTATTATTGTCTTATAATTTCTCTTGGAAATATGCCACGTATTTGGAAATTAATCAACACATTTCTAAACAACTTATGGGTTGAAGAATAAACAATAAGGGAAGTTAGTAAATATTTTGAATATGATGAAAATTAAAATTATCGAGAGTGTGAGATTTAACGAAAGCAGTAATGAGTTTCCTATAATATAGAGCATTAATTAGTTAAGAGAAAAAAAAATGTCTCAAATCTATCATCTAAGGCTCTATGATAAGAATCTAGGGGGAAAAATAAACCCAATATAGGTCTGAGAAAGGAAACAAAGAAGAGAAATCAATAAAATAGAAAACAAACTAGCAATAGCAAAAGTCAATAAAACCCAAAATAGTTTTTTTTTTTTTTTAATTTAAAGATGGACAAGCCTCTAGTAAAACTGATCAGAAAGAAAAGAGAGAAGACAAAATTTTGAACATCAGAAAATAAAGATTGGACATCACTACAGATGTTACAGACTTTATCAGCTACTAAGGGAAATTTAAAACAACTTTATGACAATATATTAACAATATAGATGAAGTGCATACATTCTTTGAAAAACAGACATTTTCAAAATAGATCCAAGAAGAAATGGGAAATATGAATGAGTCAATGTTTACTAAAGAAATTAAATTCATAATTTAAAATCTTTCCACAAAGAAATTCCAATCTCAGACGTCTTCACTGATTTTTTTTTTTTTAACCATTTAGGAAAAAATAATGCCAACACTTTACAATTGATTTAGAAAATAAAGTGGAGGAAACACTGCCCAGCTCATTTGATAAAGGCTAGCATTCCCTGGGGTAAAAGCAGAAGCAAAGGTATTATAAGAATACCACAGACCAATATGTCTCCCACATCCCTCAGACACTGAAGTCTCTCACAAATATTAGCAAATAAAATCAGAAACATATATATTAAAAAAGTATATTATGACTAAATGTAGTCATCATATCCAAGGAAGCAAAGTTAGTTTAGCATTTGGAAATCAATGTAATTTACCATATTAACAATACCATGTAAATTGCATTTAAAATTTTTAATTTTCAGCTATTTGATGCCAGCATATAGACTACTACTTTGCTGCTAGTACACAAAAAATAGAATTGATCTTTAAAAAAATGTTGACCTATTCTAAACTCACTTATGAATTATAGTAATAGATAAGATTTTTTATAAACATAATTGTATACTAGCAGCAAAGTAATAGTCTATACACTGGCAACAAATACCTGAAAATTAAAAAATTTAAATACAATTGACATGGTGTCAGACTCAAAAAATATAAAATACTCTGGGGTAAGTTTATGAAAATATGTGCATGGCCTGTACATTAAAAAACAATAAAACATCACTGACTCAAATTAAATAACCTAAATGAATGGAGAAATATACCATGTTTATGGATCAGATAACTCCATTTTTTTAAGATGTCAGTTCTCCAGAAGTTAATCTTTAGATGTAACAATCCCAACCAAAATCTGAGCAGCATTTTTGTAGAAATCAGCAATGTAGATCAATACTTATTAAAGAAATTGAATTTGTAATTAAAAGTCTTCCCATAAAGGGAACTCCAGTCCCAGATGTGTTCACTGATGATGTTTTTGAACATTTAAGAAATTTTAACTTATTTGGAAAGGAACTTAGAATAGCCAAAACAATTTTGGCAAAAAGGACAAAGTTAGAGAATTTGCACTATGTGGTTTTAAGGCTCATCATAAAGCTACAATAATAATCAAGCTACTGTGAAACTGACATAAGCATGGCTACATAGAAAAATAAAATAGAGATTCCTGTCCACCCTAAGTGTTCTGAAGTCTGCCGGACACTGGCGCTGGGTTCACAGGAAGAAGCCCAGGCAGAAGTTGGCCTGTTACACTTGCTTTGCTCACTTCAGCTCCGATCCTGTACTTGTCGTACATCCTTAGTCAACATGGATGACCTTTCACAACAGCACTGGCCTCCGGGTAAAACAGGGTGGGAGGTGGGGTTGGGGGCTGAGGGGAGTCCTGATGTTTTCCTCCACATCTTACCTTTGGGCCAAAATAACGCACAAGGGCCTGGGTACCTGCTGTGACATTTTACAAAGGCTCAGCGTTCGCTTGGATTTGGTCATTTGACATTTGCATTTTCTTCTGCCGCTTCATCTTAAATTGATCAGCCGGATGAAACTCAAGACTGCTGGTCCTATTTCAATATTTAATCATTTGGCTCAGTCTGGAATGTCATTAAGCTAAAATAAGAAACATTTTTCGCAGAGCACTTTGAAGAGGACCTGTTCCTTGACTGAGGCCGTCTATCTCCAAGCACAAAAATAGACAATTTCCCCCTCTCTCTTTATTTTTTAACCATCTGAAACCTTTACAGCTTGCAGGTTAGCTGGGAGCTCTGAGCTCTGGGATGTGATCTTCACATCCCCCCGGCTGTCCAGCTCGGTAATAATGTCTTGGAGACGCAGTCGTGGGCTTTCTCATGTCTGCATCTGGCTGGTGAGGCGGGGACAGGCCGGGCATATAGGACTGCTGACCACAGTGGCACCAGTAGTAATAACCACTCTACCAGCAGCAGCATGTACCTACATTTAAGGGCTTTACATATGTCGTCTTATTTAATGCGTGTTAAGTATCTATTGACAAGAAGACGGAAGTATAGGTCAATCATTATGCCACAGGGTGTAACAGTGGGAGAGTCCCAGGGGTTGGATGAACAGCAGTGGCATTAACCGGGGGTCACAGTGAGTCCAGGTGTCCTGGCTTTTCCTGGTGGGCCCTGCCAAGGGCACATCTTGCATCTTGATTTTCTTCCATGTCAATATATCTATAGGAATGTCTTGCCTAAGCTTGTCCTCCAGGGAACTCAAAGAGCCACTTAACGCTGTGGGAAAATCCAAAGAGCCAGAGTTGCAGTGATTTAAGTCTGTCTGGAAATGCTCAACCTCAGGAAGCAATTCCATCCAACTCTAATCTGCACACTCCAAGCACCTGTCAACGTGCAACTCAGACGACAAGAGAAATGACAGGCCAGATGACATTGCTTCCAGCTGGAGTTCTGGCTAAACGTTGAGTGGTCAATTAGCTTGCTACCTAAAGATTTTAAATTGAATTCATTTGCTCTGGAATAATCATAAGTGATGTCATCATCTAAAGGTAGTCTCTGAAGCCCCCTCCTTACTTTGTGTGTGTGATGTGTGGTGGGTTTGTGTTATGTGTGGTGTGTGGGATGTGTGCAGTATGAAGTGTGTGTGTGATGTAGGGGGTATGTGTGTGTGTGTAGATGTGTGGTATGGGGGGTATGTGTTTGTGTTACATGTGGTATGTGTGTGCAAGTGTATGGTGTACAGAGGGGTATATGTGTTATGTGTGTATTAGTGTCGCTTTTCCATTAGGCAAAGCCTGATTAGATTTTTAGCTTCATCTGCCTTATAGAGAAGAACAGATTTCACCCTCAGTTCACATATCATCCGTCTTGGCTTTCTATGCAATTGTGGTTAGTTGTCTTTGTCTAAATGCTGTGGGTATTTGAGGAATGGGTTTGGAAATGCTATTTCAGGAGCTGTAGTCAGATACCACTTTTCTGTTTGGGGAATATAAAGTCTTTCTCTCCTTTTTTTAATTCCACTTTTTCTATCAACGTTTAACATTCCCCAGGAGTCCCTAGTGCAAGATTTCGGCTAAATGGCTCTCAGTTGGGATTTCTGCCTGGACCAAGGGTGGCCCGGGCCCCAGAGGGAGTGGAAACCAGTGTGTGGAAAGATCTCCAAAGAGCCTGGCCAAGCCCCATCCCCGCTGTGAGCTCTTCACTCCAGACGTCATCCGTCCTGGGTGATACTTGATCATTTCACTCCCCAGGAAGCCTGGAGCTGGCTTTCCAGACCACTCTCTTTAGTTGGAGCTCACTCAAGACAGTTATGTGGAGGGGGTGGAGCGGGCTGGTTCAGGAGACAGCTGCCTTCCCCCCTTCCCTCGATGGCCGGCTCTGGTGGAGCTGTCCCTGGTGCTGACTGCACCCCATCCCGTTACTGCTTCTCTGCTTCAACCTCCCTGCCCTGTTTGAGCAAGTCCTGGCCCCTCGTTCCTGATGCCAGCTTTGTCCTGTTCCAGTCGCTGCCTGGCCGACCCCTGCCCTGAACTGTGGGTCAGTTGATCAGACAACCAAGCTGAGCCTCTCACTGCCATGAAGCCTCACGCTGAAGGTAGAACAGGTCTTTGGAGTTGCCAGTCTGCCACTTCCTGTCTGTGTGACCTGGATATACTGCTTAGTTTTCTGAAGCTCTAGTTTCTTTATCTGAAACCTTTGAATAATAACATGGTTTCAGGATGGAAATGAGATGACAGATGTGAAAGAAACTGGCACATGCAGTGCTCAAGCAGAGGGGAAAATCGATCAGTATGCATTTTCTCCCTCTTCCCTGATCTTTTCCAAATTACTAAGCATGACCTTGGGTCACTCTCCAAGTACTTCACAGAAAATAATTGAAGGCAAAGCTCCAGGGAGAGCTTTTTTTTTTTTGAGTATCAGGAACCAGATGTGCTGGCAGCAAAAATAAAGAATTTAGGATCAGTCATGACATTTCTGTGGAGAAGGCTGTTCTGAAGAGCATAAAAGGCGTCTTTTATCACCTTCATTATCAGTTGATAATTCACTCTTTTATTTAGAAAACTGTTTCTGAGTGCCTACTAAGAGCAAGGCACAGTGATAGGCACTGTATGTGGGTGGAAGTAGAGTTACTACTCTGTGGTCTTTAAGGATATCCAACCCTGTAGCGATGACCAACCTGAACTGGGCATCTACTGTGTGCCCACCCACCTTCTAAGTCTTCACAAGCATGTTTATATCATTCACTCTCGCAATAACCCTAGGAAGTTAGAACTCTTATTATCCCCCTGTATAAATCAGCTCTGGCTGCTGTAACAAAGTACCACTGACTTGGTGGCAACAACAAAAATGATTTTTCCCCATAATTCTGGAGGTTGGAGAGTCCAAGATCAAGGTGCTGGCTGATTCAGTTCCTGTTGAGAATCCACTGCCTGGCTCACACATGGCCACCTTCTTGCTGTGTCCTCACATGGGGAAAAGCGAGCTACCGCCTGGCCTCTTCTCATAGGGCACTAATTCCATCTTCGGGCCCCTACCTCATGATCTCATCTAAATCCAATAACCTACCAGAGTCCTGCCTCCTAATACCATGACATTGAGGTTTAGGGCTTCAATATATGATTTTTTGGAAGACACAAATATTCAGTCCATAACACTCCACTTTACAGAAAAAGTAACCAAGACACAAAGTAAAATCATACCCAAAGTCCACAGCCACCATTCCTGAGAGACACGATTTCAATTCAGGCCTTTCTAACTGCAAAGCTACAATGCTCTTAAATAGTGTGCTAAATCTATGACCTAGTAGAGACTATACAGCCTATAGACAGAAAAACTGTGATGGGGTTATCAGATTTAATATATAAAAAGTGACCATTAGTTGAATTTGAATATCAGAGAAGGAGGGAGAGAGAGAGGGAGTTGGAATGGGGAAAAAGGAGAGAGAGAGAATGAGAGAATGATTGTAATGAGTGATTATGGGAGTTCAAAGCAGAAAGATAGAGTTTCTCCGTAGAGCAATCACACATGGGAGGTTCCTGGAAGAAGAGACACAGTCACCCATAAGCTGGCCTGGACACATACGTCTTTTGGGAGAGAGCACTTCCCAAATATGCCAGGCAAAGGAAGCACCCTGAGTCCCGGACAGGCCCCAGGAGGGTGCAGGAAGGAGGAGCAAAGTTCAGAAGGGTAGGTGGGAGCCTTGAAAGACTGGATCACGAGGTTGGCTCTACTGAAGAGGTGCTGGGGAGCTAACGAGGGTGATTCTATACACATCCCCGGAGATTTGGTTTGGGGAACTTCTCTTGTTGTTTGACTAAGATCTTAGGTGATTGATCCAATTTCCCCTAAATTTCATTCTATTAAAATATCTCCACTGCCACTTTCCAGCTCTGCAAGCTGATGACCACCCCTCAGGGGCCAAATGGGAAAAGAAGAAAGCTTTCTTTCTGTCCCCTGACTCCAGTCTCCCACTGAGGTGGCCTGGACTCAGGAAGCAAGACTTGAGCCATTATCCATCTGGCCCCAGCCTAGGGCAGGGCCCTGAGCTATGCCCTGCTCTGTCCTCCCAGGCAGCCAGCTGGCTGGGACAGTCAATCACAGCCCCTGCCCAGGTAAAACCTCAAGTGGAGAATGTCCCCTGACCCACGTGACAGAATTCAGAGCACAGGACAAGTCGGCCAAAATCAGGCGAAACCTCTGAACTGGTGTCATCTCATGATGCCAGTAAATTAGCAACTGCTTGTATTTTTAAATCCTCCACTTCAAATAAACTGCAAAACCATTCAAACTAAGCCCCCAACCTTCCTTAACACCAGCAGCATGGCCTTGTTCTGACTGGGAAGAGATTTTCTTCATTTTCACAAGCATGACTTTGAACAATTATGGATTTGGGATTATACTACACTTAAAAAATGTATACATTTCAACAGCAAATAAACAGAATTTTGTAAATGGACTTCAATGTCTCTCACTTGCCAAGATTCATCTGCTTCTTTAGTGGAGCAGAACTTAAAATCCCTGAGTGGATCCCATCCCAGTTTTGGAACCTTTAACAATCAAGAACTTAATGAGGCTACTTTTCCCCACTCTTGTCAATGGCCTACAGGTGATCACAGGTAATATTTCTAATCACTAATAAAACTCACAGTTGGGGGTAGGTATGACAGGGCAAGTTCCTTGCCAAAGAAGATGTGGAAATATGACTGACCTCCTTCAGAATCACTAGATGTCAGGGAAGCATGCTTTTCTGCAAATGTCCCTACACAGGGCCCCTCCTGAGACCGGTTCTTGCCAGGTAGCCTCAGGCAGCTGAGTCATCGCCTGCTGGTGGGTACATGGTAGGGGGGTGGGGGATGAACCACAGGCAGTGACTCATGAGCATCTCCCAGGACTATTCTTGGCCAAAGTTGGGGGGAAACAAAACCTGGCGTGCTGCCAGCTCCCCGTGTTCAGTTCCATAGGCGTGTCCTTAGAACCCAGGGGACGTTCCCAAAGCTTGCTTCCTGAGGGGACATTGTTTAGAGGACTCTCTTCTGACAAGGCGCTGGTCAGGTCTGGTGGCTACATGACGTTAGGACATCTCCAGTGTCTGTTTCCAGAAGGGTGACTCCATTTTGCATCTGTCACTCGCATGTGTAGATGCCTTTTTTGACCTAGAAATTTTGCTACATAATCCTCAAAACCAACAGCCAGAAGAAGGTGGTAAAGTATGTTTGTTTGTTTTTTTTAAAGATTTATTTTATTGTTTTTGACAAGAGAGATAGAGACAGAGAGAAGGGGGAGGGCCCAGAGCAGTCTCCATAGTTGCAGGTCATCAGTTTTCAACATGGTTTCATTTCACACAGATGGGCGGGGGCTGTGCAGGGTGGAAACTGGCCTGGGGGGCTCCCGCATGGGAAGCTCACTCCTGCGAGCTGAAGGCTGAACCGGAGACCTCTTACATGGGAGCTCACACCAGTGAGAAACAAATTGGGCTCCCCTCCCCTACAGGGGAAGCACACCCCAATTCAGCACGTGGGTCCGCACCGGCTGGGGCCGGGCCTCGATCCTCTGTCCCCAGAGCTGCAAAGCCAGTGCTCAACCTGGTGAGCCATCCCAGCTTCCCCAGGAAAAGTATGTTGAGCCACAGAAAACCAGCTCATCTGGTTTCCCAGCAGGGATGTGCACAAGCTTGCGCACCGTGTGAACATCTGGGCTGCAGGCGGCACTCATGGACGATGTCTTCTCACGAAGCTCACCTCCCAAGGAACCCACGTTCTGCCAATCCAGTTACTGCTGACGGTGGGAGAGCGGGCCAGCTTGGGTCTCTGAGTGGGAGGTGGGGACAGCCCGCTCGGTGGCGGGGGTTTCGCAGGAGCCCAAGGAGTCAAAAGGGGAGACCATGGCCTTGCAGAGTCCTAAGAAGGCAGGGACCATGGGCCAATTCCCACATGGGTGAGCTGTCGGCCCAGTCCAATGACGGCAAGTTATTTACCCCCAACATTTTATAAATTAAAGACCCACAGAAAAGTTGTTCAAATAGAACAAGAACAGTGTAAAAACACCTGTGTGTGTGTGTGTGTATATATATATATATATATATATATATATTCACAATTGTTAGCATTTTCCATGTTTGCTTTCTCTCGCCCTCTTGCATTCATTATATATAATTAGATACGGTTCTCATTTTATATATATATACACATATACATTTTAATTTTTTATTGAGGTACAATTGACATGTAACATTGTAATGTATCCTTTTAAAAATATTAATACACATATTTATCTCATGGCTTCCTTTGTAACAGCTCTACTGAGATATAATTTCATATCATAAAATTCACCCATTTAAAGTGTACCGTTCAGTAGTTTTTAGTATACTCAGTTGTACAGCCATCCATACAAACTAATTTCAGAACACCCCAAAAAGAAACCCTGTGCCCATTAGCTGTCCCTCCCCACTCCCTGGAGAGAGAGAGTAGCAGGAATCGATCTGCCTGGCTCCGACTTCCTATGAGTCAAGACTTGCTCCTCAGGGAGATGACACCCCCCTATTTCCAGGCAGTGTCACCCGCCCCTGAAGAGCCATCTCAAACCACACAGTGTGATCTTCCATCAAAATCCAGACGTGGAACTACATCTGGTGAGGATAAAGCTCAGCATGTGGGGTGTGAGGACCAGGCCACCCTGACGCTTCAAACGGGACTCCAACACGCTTGGCAGTTCAGCAGGGGTGCCAGCCAAGGCACCCCAGCAGCAGGCCCCAGAGCCTGTGGCATCCTCGGGGAGGATGAGGGAAATGTGGGGCTCTGAGTTTCACATACAAGTTTGCTTGTGACCCAGGGTCACTCAGCTGGTGACCACCCAAGCCGAGAGGCGTTCCGCATCGGTCTCACTCCACTCCATCCTTCTGCCCTGCTCAGAGTGAGGCCGCCTGGGACATCTGTGAGCCTCTGCTCCCTGGAGAAGTAAAAGCAGATATGAGACCAGCCACCATTGGGGACATGATGGAAGAGAGTCGAGGCTGACATGAGCTCTAAACAAGACGACCTGTAAGGTCCCCCAAGCCCTAGGTTCTGTGTGATGAGCACCACAAATGAGAGAGTTGAGGACATCCCAGTGACCAACCACTGGGGTGTGCCCAGGACTAGGGGTCTCCTTGGAAGCGGGCCTTTCAATGCCAACACCTGCAAAGTCCTGGGCATAGCAGGACAAGGTGGTCTCGAAGTTGCGTGGAAGTCTGCCCAGACTCACCGAGAAGCCTGGGGCCCGGGTCAGGCTGCTTGACGTGGAACCCCAGCTCCAATGCCTACCTGTCCCTCAGCCATAAAAGGGAGCTAACAGTAGTGCGCTCCTCGGGGCTGTCACAGGACATCATCAGACTCACCAACTGCTGGCCGGCCACGCGCTCTGTGCCGATCATGGCTGCCCAGTGAGTGCACGGTGTGTGTGGCTTTCACCAGCCGGGGAGAGGAGGAAGGGACCCGTTTTTGACAATGAAATCATGCCAGTTTTACAGCTGAAATATTTGACTCAAGTGGATAGCAGCCTGCTGGAGAGAGAGAGCAAGGGAAAAAAGTTGTCTTTTTTGTCTTGGGGACCTCTTTGACAAAGTCCAAGGGGAGCGTGACAGACAGTAGCCTCTTTATCAAACTTCCAAAGATACAACTTTCTTCTCAGTCTCCCCAGCAGTGGAAATCTTTCCCACAAGCATGAAATAGAAGGTTGTCACCTTGTAGTCAGGGCTGAGAAGCAAGTTGCAGAAAATTGCCACGTTTTTGTTGCAAGGTGCTGGGTATTTCAAAGAGGCGTGGGTGTGTTGTGACTTTGCGCTTTCTTGAATCCCTTCATTTCCCAAAGCTTTATCTTTGGGACCTAATGAAGAGTCAAAAGAAGCTCAGCCAGGTTCCCGTTAGGTGATCTTTACAGGTCTCCCCTTCGATTTTCCCAGACGACACGTGAGGAAGCCCATCCTTCTTAAACGTATTTTCTATGCCGGTGATGCACAAGGCTTGAGGGATGTCAACATTCAGAAGACACGATTCCTGCTGATGAGAATTGAATAGGCTGACCAGACACCCCTTTTGAAACGGGACAGAAAACTTCTCCAGCGCTATGTGTGCTCAGCCTAGTCTCACTGGGCTAAGTTCAAGGTGTCAGTAGGCCGACCAGATGTACCGTGTGAAACGGGACAGGACTGTGGTTTTCTGTCCCATTTAAAACAGGACGTCTGGTCAGCCTAGAATGAAGAGTATTTCTCCCCCTTCCGGTGCAGCGTCCTCGCTAGACAGAAAGTCGGGCTTCATCGCTGGCTTGTCTCTTCCCTTCGTTTCCATTAAAGTCAATGGCTGGGTGCGCCCATTCCCCGCTGAGACTCCCTCCCCATCACCTACTTCTCTCTCTCTCTCCCCCCCCCTCGATTCAGGCCCCATCATCTCAGCCTCCCAAACGCTCCCTCAGCTCTGAGTTGTTCTCATCTCACCCCCACCACGTGCCTGTAGTGAGAAGTGTCTTTCTAAAACGAATCGAGTCTGGTGACTGTCCTGGTTCCGGACTCCTTCAAGACCTTGTCCAGAACCACCCCTGTGACTCGCAGCCCCCTTCCCGGCCCGCTCACGGCTTCACTACAGTGAACGCTCATTGAGCCTTTACACTGAGCGCCTTGCACACCGCAAACCCTTTCACCTGTCGCAGACGAACGAGGCAGCCACTTCTTTTCTTCATAGATGAGAAAACCGAGGACCAGAGAAGTCAAGGTAGTTGTGTGTGGTCACGCAGCTGCTGAGTGGCCTTGGGGCAGCCCACGGACGCAGCAGAGCTGGCTCTGGCCGCTCAGTGAGTCTGCCTGCTGAGCACACAGTCACAGCTCACCCCAGCTTCCGATATGCACGCCCTCGAACAGCGCAACCCACAAGCGTGCCCGGTCACACTCCCTCTGGCCATTGTCACCTAGGTCTCATCACCTTGGGAAGCTTTGTCACCTTGGGAAGCTTTCCTCAGCCACCCCTGTCCCCTGGTTGGACCACGTCCCCCACACCACCCCCTAGGGGACTTTCAGCACATTGCTTGACAAATAGCTGCAGGTCTCTCTCCCGCTAGACCAAGCTCCTTGGGAGCAAGCAACCAAGTCACTGTTCAACCTGCAGCTCCCAGCTCAGCATTCGCCTCCACGCAGGGTCCAATAAAGACTGGATGAATGAGTGATGGAACCACACTGGTCTTCCAGCTCACCTCCCCCGTTCTTTCTCTGAATATCCTGAGATGGAGCAGAATGGTTTTATTCTATGTAAGACACTAGGGTTCAGACTCACCTGCAGGACTTCCGGATTCCACAGAGCACGACGAGAGCTGGAAAGGGCGTCGCTCCCACGCTGACAACAAACACCACAAGCGTAGGCAGTCTGCGAGCTCGCACTGTTCCTGAACCCATCAAAGAGCTGAGATCACAGGGCAGCTGACACCGGGAGCCTGGCACCCCCAAATGCAGACAGCCCACGAGCATGGTGTAACGGGGGCAGATGCCGCTGAAATGCCAGTAATCTGCTAGAGGCTGACTGGTGGCCAATGAGAGGCCACGAAAGGTGTGGCGGCCACACACACACACAGACGGGAATTTGTACTCACGTGGGGTGCTCTGCATGGACATCCCGGATGCTCACACAAAAAACAGGGGGCCAGACACCTGCAAACACCTCCTGGTGGGGACCCTGCACCCCCAGCTCTCCCTGGGAAGCAGAGCCTCAAACCCCGGGAGGACAGTGGGGCAGTTTCTTACAAAATAAACACACACTCACCCTGCCATTACCCGAGCGCTATGAAGCTTACGTTTGCACAAAAATTCATACTAATGTCTCGAGGCGTTTTCTTAGTAATCACCCAAAATGGAATATAACCTACCTGTCCTTCAACAAGTGGATGGATAAATAATGGGCACGGCCCAGCCCTACAGAGAACACTGCTCAGTGACGAAAACAATGAACCACTGACCCGCACAGCCTCGTGGGTGAATAATAAACACACGCGGAGTGAGAGCACCAGACTCAAAAGACTGTGTACGTGATTCCACTTGTATGCTCTTCTAGAAACGCACCAACCAGAGCCGGGGCAGAAACACACTCGTGGTTGCCAGGGGCAAGGGGTGGTGCTGAGGGCTACAAGGAATTGTGGGTTGGGGGGCAGACTGTTCTTATCTTCTTTGTGATGATAAGAAGCTCATACATTTGTCAAATGTGGAAGAAATGAACACTAAAGGAGGAGGAGCTACCGCATGTAAATTAAAACTTGAAATGGAAATAAAATGAATGCACAGAGTGGACGGGGAAATGGTTTCTCACCACGGATACTTCTAGAACAGCAGTCTATCTGCCCGCGGGCTCGTAGCCATCAGCCGGCAGCCACCCTCTCGGCAGCCTCCTGTCACCTCGTGCAATGCTAGCCACGGCCTCTGTCTACGGCGGAAAGAGCCGTGTGCAAAAGCCCGTGCAGATTTCACTTCCCAAAATAAGTGTGTCTCCCTTGACTGCAGCATCCCTGTGTGTATTAAAACCAACGGTCCCCAGATCAGTGTTCCATAAAGCATCGTTCGAGAAGGTTTAAGAAAGCGCCGAGACAACGGATTCCACTACCCCTCCTTAGAGATGCAGAATGCCACATTCAAGACTCAGGGCGATTATAACAAAGAGAACATCTTGGACTTCTCACTAACTTGGGACCCGCAGGGCACCCTCTCGTCTTCGCCTCTGTCACTAATACAGCCTTTGGGCATCGAATGGGACTGTTCGGTCAAACGTGGTTTTGAAATACTCTGTGGACAGCTTAGAGGGGTTCCTCTTTAACATCGGGGAGTCAGAAATATCAGGAGCAAATGCGATGCTAAAGTACAATCATCTTTGGTTCTGGTAAATGTACTTTCTCTTTTAATCCCTATAAAATGTTCCCATGGAGTTAATGCTCTGATTACCACCTGTGTTTTATACACCATTGCATTGTATGTTTTTGGAGGGAGGAGGTTGGGTAGAGCTAATACATTTTGGGTAAAGATTACTATCAGCAGAGACAGCTATGGCAATGTATAGGGCGGATGAAGAAACAAATATCACTCAAATCATCATTTGGAAGATGACACCGATGATTACTGTCACTCTTTGCTTAGAATTCTTCAGGCTTCCTCATTGCCGCAGGACAAATCCAAATGCAGATGATTCACCATGACTTTTATGGCTTCCCTCCATCATAAAAGAAAAGTCTGGGGTGGGAGACAAGGGAGGGGCATCACATATATGGTGATCGAAAGAGAACTGACTCTAGGTGCTGAGCACATAATGCAACACACAGACATGTAGAATTGTACACCTGGAACCTATGTAATTTTTACCAACCAATGTCACCTCCCAATAAATTTAACAATAAATAAAAATATTTTTTAATTTAACAGAATCCAGTAACCATTTTATTTCAACTTAAACCCCTATGAATTTCACGGGATGCCAAGAGTTCTTTATTTGTCGTTTCCAGGCTTCTTCTGTAAACCCTACCCCAAACTCGTGTCTGCAATTTCCAATTGGGGTTTCTTTGAAATAAGTGAGCACTTAAGATAAAGCCTCCTAAGTGCAGGTATTTTTAGACTTCCACAATTCTCCTCTCTCTTCTGAAGTCCCCTCACCCACGCCTCATTCCACTGCGGTGACTTTTAGAGACTTCCCTTCATAGAAAGAGTCTTTCCAAAGAATTAAACTTCGTTTTCTTGGAAACCCCTTTCCTTTCGTTGGTTTTTGTACAGGGTTAACTGCAACCGCAGGCACGGCTGACCCTAAGGTTCAACCTGGAGCAGAGGGGGCAGGTCCAGGAGACGAGGGCCCTCGGGGGCCCAGCACGGAGGGGGGGATGGGGTGGGTGCAGGTGATTCTGGGAGCCTGGCTGGAGAAGACAGCACACCCGCACGGGGAGAACTGCTCCTTGGGAACTCTCAAACGGAATCGGTGCTCTTGTAGTGGATTTCTGCTTGACAAACTCCCCAGGCTAACCAATGCGCCCCTCTCTAGAGAACAGACAGCCTGCCGCCACCCCTAGCCAAGGCCCCTCGCCAGCCTGGTCTTCAGGCTGACTGCCCATTGCATGGCACTGCCAGGAACTAGGCTGCTCCTTAGAAACCAACTTGTGTCCTCGCTTCTAGGTTTCTGACTCTCCTCGTGCAACCCAAGTGTTCAGGTGAGGATTTAGTGTCACATGTTCTAAAAGTCTCAGCCAAGAGCAGGAGTTGGGTGGCCCGGGACCCCTGACTGAATTGCTTTAGGGGAGCCATGTGCACACTGTTCTCACACTTGCCCGGTCTTCAGGGTGAGGGCTGGCGGGCCCCAGGATCTGAGAGGCTCACTGCACCTTTCTGTGTCCTGACCCTTTGGGCAGCTGCCTCTAGGACGACAGCCAAGACTGTGACTTGGCTTATTTTTCCAGAATCTTCTCCACAGCGAATTAATTCCTTGCCTTGGTAGGTGCTGAGATGCCTTCCCCGGATCCTCCCCGCCCACACCCCAGGCTTTCACAGATCACATAACTTTGGCTTGCAGAGCATTTCTTTCCAAAATTAAAGTGTTCTCTGGATATGGAAGTGAAAGAGAAGGGAGGGGTGGGGGAGAGAAAAGGAAGAATGAAAGAGGAAGGAAGGAAGGGAGGGGAAAATGCAAAGCAGGTAGCTTCCTCCAGCGTAGCCACTCTCACTTTTCCATAAAGGATTTTCCGTGCATCGTTCTCATTAGCTAATTCTCAGTAGCAAGGGCTCTTAGCAACACAGTGGATTTGGGCAATGGCGTTCCCCAAAGCACTTAGCTTTGTGCATATCTGTTTCCCTGGGAGCTGCTTAGAAGCAGGGGCCTGGCCTGCTGTCTGGTGAGTGGGAGGCAGAATGACCAGAAGCCAGAGCTGCCCAGCACCCAAGGCCAGCGTTGGGGTGCTTATTAGCCTAGATTTTTTACTAATGGCTAATTGTCCCGTGGCTTTCACATGTGTTGGGTCTTAGAACTCCCTGGCTTATTGAGTAGGAAAAAATAGGTGAGCTCATCCCAAACCTTCTAACCAGACGGAGGTAGAGGCAGCGTATTTTAATAAGTTGAATGCAGTGGCTTTCAAAGTCCTTCCTTGGAATTGCTCCTGCCAGCTCTTCACTGTCCAGATAGGGAAACTGAGGCTCCTCTGTCTTTGACAAGGTAGGGATGTGCAGTTCCCTAACTTGCAGGGACTTGTGGGACAGGGACACGGTTTGACATCTGAGCCTGCGGCCAGTAAAGGTGCTGAAGGCTGCTGAGGGCAGAGGACATGTGAGGGGAGCTTTGTGTCCTTAAGATTCTGATGAGGCCCCATCATTTGTGGGCACCTGGACACATTCAGTCCCACAGGCCTCGTGCAGCATCCTGCTCATAACGGGACCTTCCAGGCTTGGAAAGAGGAAAGTTTGCTGAGAAGAGATGTTGATAGATGATTGGAGGGAGGGAGGGAGGGAGGGCAGATAGTTTCATAACAGAACATCTGCTTTAGATAATCCTCATTCTCCTCTGAAAAGCTGTGGGCCTTGAGCAAGTCTCTGTGCCTCTCCGGCCTCATGATGGTTCTCTGTGACGGAAAAGAGCTGGGTGAATCCTGGAACCCCGTGTCCCTCTGCCTGAAAGTGTCCCGGGCATTCGGAAGCCAGGGGCTGTCTCTCTGCGCTGCACCATCACGTGTGTCAACGAGGTGGTGCAGTAAACGGAGGAGGGAATGCACTCCACGTGCAGTGGAGGCTGAAACCAGAGTGGAATTTGCAGGGGAAAAAATTTCCTTAGAAACGAGGCGGATGTTCTAGCGCTGGCCCTGCTTGGGGAGAACATGTGCAGCCTGGCAGTGGAGGTAGTTCTAGGTAGCTGTGCGCTCCCAGAGGATGGTGGGAATGTGTGGGAGACAGAGGAGCCCCTGAAAGAGCTCCTGAGTCAAGTAACAAAACAAATATAGTTGGGGATGCTGGGATGGCTCAGCGGTTGAGCACTTGTCTCGCAATCACAGGTCCAGGATCGAATCTTGGCCCCGGCCTGTACAAACCCCATATGCTGAACTTTGGCACAACTGGTGACCACCAGGATGGTTCCTCGGAGGAGATTCTTGCCTCCCATGTGGGAGGCTCCCGGTTCAGTTCCCGCCGTGCGGCCCCACGTCCACCTGTGTGGAATGAAGCCATGTCACAACTACCAATGTGCAACTGTGGTGACTGCTCTGGGCCCTCCCCCTTCCTTTCTCTCTCTCTCTCTTTCTCTCAAACAATAAAATAAATCTTAAAAAAATAAGAGATTTCCATATTAAAAATATATATATAGTATTGGATTATAACCCATGAATCCATACTGATATAACTAAATTATTAAACAAATAAGAAGAGACGACTCCTATGCAGAAGCCATCCACTCTTTAAGTGTGAGCCTCGTGAAGTGACCTTTTTTTTCAAAGAATAAAGTATGAAAAGGAGGTTTAAAAAAAAGAGTCACTTTATCATGGAGAAATCTTACAAACACTACCTTATGCAGGTAATGGAGATCAACAGCAACAGGGATGTCAGGTTGATGTCTGTACCCCTGACATAGTGACGCTTTACCTCGATGGTCTTCCTTCCCCAAATCCATACCTCCAGTCTAATCAGGAGAAACAATCAAACAAATCCCGGCAGAGAGTCATCGACAGACACCTGGTCAGTCCTCCTCAAAACTGTCAGGTCATCAGAGCCTAAGAAAGTGTCACAGCCAAGGGGAAGCTGAGGAGACAGGACAACTGTGCAATGTGGGACCCTGTGTGGGGTCCTGGGACAGAAAGGATGTTAGCCCCAAACTAAAGAAATCAAAACAAAATACGGATTTCAGTCAATAACGTTGTTTCGTTCCATGTGACAAATGCACCGCGCTGATGTCAGATGGTAATAACAGACGAAGCTGGGGCTGGACGTGTGCAAACACCGTACCATTTCCCCAACGTTTGTATACATCGAGGGCCATCTCAAGATTAAAATTTTTGCACCAACCATAGCAGGAGAGGGCTAGCTCTGACCATACATCCCCCGCGTGACCTCGACGTGTGTTCCAGGAGCCGTGTTCACGTCTCGCTCTCGGGGCTTTGGTAAGTAATCACGCATAACGAATCGATTTAAAACTAGCCCAGGCGCTTTCAGTAACAGCCGGTCCCCCAACCTCCCAGAATCCATAACATGCCATGCAGGGTGACAGGTTGCTCCTGAAAGCGCTGCCGGGCGGGGGGCACAGAGGACCTGCTGGGGTTAGAGGAGGGTCCTGGGGGTCTGGGAAGCTGGCTCTGCCCGGGGCTCTTACTCCCACTGATGGCCGGGGGGAGGCGGGGACCGCGTCCGTGCTAGTGGGAAGGCCTGCACAGATGCTGAGCAAACGCAGTGGCCAGGAGGGCAGCCTGGGCCCTGCCCTGGGCCCAAGGACACGCCGGCCCCTCCTCCCACAGGGCGCAGTGCTGCTCCCGGCCAAGGGCTGAGCCCCGCGATGAGTCGGGACCACAAAGGCCCAGCCTGGGTCAGGGCTCTGCCCCTAAGAGGCTAAAGGTCCTTGAGACATTTACCACATCCCTCTGGGCCTCAGTTTCTCCCTCGGTTCCAAAAAAACAAAAACAAAACAGGGATTTAAAATATCAGAAGAGGCGCGCGCTTGCCCTACCGGCTCCTGGTACAGACTCACCTGGAGCCCACACGTGACAGAGAACAGCGTGGATGCCCCTCACGGGCCCCCACCGCCCCCACCACATGTGAGCGACGATTTCATTGTGCCTCTCAGTGCTCTGTAATGCGATCAAATCCGTATGGAGGGGACCCTAAGCTCCGCCAGCACCGGGAATCCAGCCTGAACCTGCGCCCGGAGCCAAGCAGGCCCCGTCTGGACTTCTGACCTCTGGAACTATGAGCCGATAAACGGTGCCCTCCTGAGCTGTTACGCTTGTAGTAGCTTGTTACACAGCAGCAGCTAACCATTACACGTGCCACAAGCAACAGAGCCACGGCCAAGATGGCAGGCAGTGCCAGCAGAGGCGGGCTCACAGGGGCGCTGGACACAGGGGGCCCCCTCCCTCAGAGGAGACAGGGGAGAAGCAAGGATTTGGAGGTCAGGACGTGGGCTCCCATTCGAGCCCTCCTCTGACCCCCGTGTGCTCTCGGGCCAGTAATGTCCCACGCCCGAGGCTTGGCCGTATCCCTGTACGTTACGGATAATCGACCTCTCGGCTTCTCTAAGCACCCAGTGAGATGTGTGAGTTCGCTGTGAGGTCGGATGCGGCCGCCTCCTTGTTGTTTGGTGGTGGGATGGGGAAGCAGCCTTGGGCTTTGGACAGTGGGCATGTCAGGGGGCTGTCTCCTCAGCATCAGCCTCCTGTGTTCCATTCACAGTCCCCAAGCCCTCCTGACCCACATGGTACTGAGGGGCTCCTTCTGGCCCCAGGAAAGGGGTGCAGGGGTCCTGCTGAGCCAGACCTCTGCTGAAGGCAGGGCTAGCTGCCGAGGGGGGCTGGCCACCTTCCCCCACCCCCGCAGTAGCTCCATCTGAACCTCAAAGCCCTTCAGCCACGTTGAAGGGCCAGAAAGAGGAGCTGGGGAGGAGGGCAGAGGTGACTTTTCCCGTGTGGGGTAGGGCTGCCAATCACACTTGAGCTCTTGGTTCACCACGCCTGGGCTCTCCCACTTTGTCAAAGAGAAACTTCTGTGAGATGCTGAAAATGAGCAGCAGAGGAAAACACAATTCTAGTCCCTCGAGCGCTACCACCCAGCTGCTTTGCAAATAGCCTGCTCCGGAAAACCCAGACTGGGAGATGCGTCTCTCAAGTCAACAGTGGACTGGGTCTGGAGGAAGAATGCCCTGCCCCCTGGGGGGTGTCCCCGCAAAGACCCCAACTTCCCAACTTGGGACACAACTGTTCGGCAGAAAAGTCCACGGCGAGCGAGAATTCAAACGACAAACACGAGTTCCTTCTCGCTTCCGGATGTCTTGATTTAACGTCTAACAAGGAAGTATATTTCACCCGACTCCTGATTCAGATTGTGGTTTTTACATTTACTGACTTTCCTCCTATTCAGCAAAATATGAACGTTTTCCTGTACAGATGAATGCTACAGACAAAAAAACAAACAAAAAATAGTTTGGTCATTCAGCCATAGAGACAAGAAATGCTTAGAAAAGCAGAGAAGCTCCAAGCCGATGTGCATGCTTGTCCTTCAGTCCACTTCTTGGGTAGCAAGAGCCATTGAAGGTGCCAACACGGAGTGTCCAACATGGCAACATAACATGGGTCTAAGAGAATAGACCTCCTGGGTTCAAGTCCCCATGCCACCTCCTACGAGTCATGTGACCTTAGGCAAATTATTTAAACTTGCTGTGCCTCAGTTTTCACATCTGTGGGCCGAGGGTGATGATAGACTTGTCCTGTGGAATCATCATGAGGACTTAATGAGTTACAGACCTCAGGGACTTTGGGTAATACCTGCTATGGGGTAGGTGCTATTTCAGGGTTCAGATTGCTATTATTTTAGGATTGCTATTATGTAAGAGCTCAGGCTGATCCAACCACTTGCAGTATTAGGTAAAGAGTGTGGCAAATATTGGTCACTTTTAGCTGCCGGTTTCCCAAACCCTTCCCAGTTTGGGGCTGGTCCCTTTCTGCACTGTGGGCATAGGAGGGGGCAGATGCCCCTTCCCCATTCTTTCCCAGATGGGTTGTGCCATGTGACCTCCCATCCAGGACCGGAACCGTGGGAAAGGGACACACAGATGTAGGGACAGTTGGGAATAAGCCACTACAGCAGTAACAGAGCAAAGTCCTTCAGCAGGGGTGGGTAAGTCAGTGTGGGCAGAGGACCCATGTGGGTCCCGTTTTTTCTTGTTTTGCCCAGCTCTCTGCCTTCCTCTGAATTCATTTTGAGTGAGTTCTGTCACTCAGACCCAAGAATCCTAACTGGTAGAAGGAACTAGAGCCCAGAGAGGGCAACGAGCTTGCTCAAGGCCACACAGCAATTCCATGGCAGTCAAAGTAAGACTTCACCTCCTGCCACAGGTACCTCCTCCCAGCTCTGCCAGACCCAGGCTTAAGGAGACAGGTGTTCTGTGAAGAGCCACTGCATGTTTGAAGAAGTCGTGACAAATTTGCAACTGCTGTGGAACGTGAGAAAACCACAAACCAAAACTATAAGGCACCTGGTTTGTTCAGGGGCTACAAACTTGCCTCCTTGACTGAAGGTCCCTTCAGCCAAAGCCTCAGCACCTGCCGTTTATGGCTCTCGGGCTCCATCTGGTGGCTGTCCCACTGACGTGTCATTTTCACTAGCTTCCCTGTGAGGTCGGATTCCCAGGAGTGGGGGCCCATCATCCCTGGACCCCTGTGCTTAGCACAGCGCCTGTCATGCAAATGCCACCCTAGATCAAATGAATGAGACACGGTGATGTGCATTTAGAGCTCCAAGAGCTTATTTTTGAGTTGTCTCCCCCACCAATGACCTAACTTTAAAATATGCAAACTTGGGAAGTCCGGAGGGCTCAGTGGGTTAAGCGCTCACTTTGCAGCGCCGGGGACTGAGGATCGAATCCCGGCCCCGGCCTGTGCGGACCCATATGCTGAACTGGGGAGCTCCCCCAGTCCCCAGTTCAGTTCTCTCTCTGTCTCTGTCTCTGTGTCTCTCTCTCTGTCAAAAAAAATAAAATAAAAATTATAAAAAATATATATATATGCAAACTTGAAGGCAAATATAGCAGAGGCTTTGAAAACAGGTAAGCTCCCCACTCACTAATAAGGCAGGTAAACGTCGTGCTTTTAATGCATATTTGATGTCTTTGGGCCACCCGACCCATCCTCCCTCCTTTGGGGGGTAACTGCTCAGCAGAGCCGAGGTGCCCCTTCAGCATTTCAGCCTTGCTGGGAGAAGGAGGCTGGGGGGCCTTGCCCATCAGCCCGGGGGACTGGGCAGAACTCTGAGGGGAGGACCGTCTGTCTCCCTCCTTTACTCCAGGGATGGGCCTTGGACAGGGATTGCCTAAATGCCCCCTCCCCACCCAGGCCTCGGTTTCCTTCCCTTCCCCATAAGTGGGAAGGAATGGGGACTACCTGGAGGGTAGGACCCAGATGAACTCCGACAGGTATATAGCCCAGCCAGGCCTCACCCACTCTGCCCTGCACGAGGAGGGGCACGCAGGCACCTGAACGGCCAGGTGGGGGATGGAACAGGCTGGTGTGTGGCTCTGGCCTCAGCCCCACAGCCCCACAGCCCGAGCAGGAGTCCTTGGGCCACTGAGGTCACAGACCAAGTTTCACGCGTGGGGACAGCATGTGTGCCTCCCCCGGAGTGTGGGCCGGGCCTGTGAGTCGCTGATGACAGAGTCTGGAAAGGAGTAACTAGCACAGTGGTGGGCCAGGCCCTCGGCCACGTGTTCAAGGTGAACATCAGCGGTGATCCAGGGCGCCCGTAGCGTGTACTGCTTGCTTTGGCGCAAGGAGAAGAGCACCCCCTCCTTGAGTATTCTCGTCCCCAAACCATCACCACGTCAATCGCGAGAACACGCCACATTGAGAGACATTCTACCTGCGCTGGACCAGCGCTCTCAAAACAGTCGAGGCAGCGAACACAAGGAGAGACTGAGGCCCTGAGACGGTTTGCGTGGCGTATCCTGGACTGGGTCCTGGGACAGAAAGGACGTGCACGGAAGAGTCAGGGAAACCCCAACGAAGTCGTGGTTTAGAACACAATGTGAATGTGTTTAGTCCGTGTAAGATGTTAATGTTACGGGAAGCTGGGGAGGGCGTCGGCGACCTCTCTGTGCTGCCTTTGCAACTCTCCTGTGACTCAAAAATTATTTCAAAATTAAAAGTTGTTTTTAAAGTATAGAGGGAAAATAAAGCAGGTGAGGAACGGTCTCTCTCCTAAACACTGTGATCTACAAGGTAGAATCATGAAAGAAGGAGCCCAGCTGCAGCTGAATTTACTGCTAGGAAACAGGCTGCTTTATTCTCTTTCCTGTGATTTACAGCCAGGCGACGGGACCCCCATCGATCCCTGCACGGAGCCCCCGGAGCAGGCGCAGGGTCCTCTGGGCAAAATCGATGCCTGGAGGTGACTCTGTGTATTTCGCTGCCATCTCAGGAATCCAGATTTATATCCTGGGCAAGATACATCCCAGGGCGGTGGAGAGGGTCTTGCGGGAGAAGCCAGGAGGCCTGGGTTCCAGGCTCAGATCAGCCGTTTACATCTGTGTGATTTAGGGTTATTTACTTCCCCTCTCTGAGTTTTGAGGAATGGGCTCTATGACCACTTCCAGTTCATAGCATCACGTTTCTCTGATTGAAAACAACAGAATACAGTCATAGGTAGAAAACCTTGAGTGTGAAAGAATATTATGGGAAGGAATCTATGGGAAGGCTCAGAAACAGGCACAACCAATACTCATCAATGTTAAGAAGCAGCCCGTGGGGAAGCTGGGATAGCTCAGCGGGTTAAGCGCTCGCTTTGCAGCCCCTGAGCCCGAGGATCGAATCCCGGCCCCGGCCCATGCGGACCCCCATGCTGAACTGGGGTGTGCCCCCCGTTCAGTTCTTGCCGGGACCTATGTGGGAGGCTCCCGGCCCAGTTCCTGCCCTGCACAGCCCTGTGCCCACCTGTGGAGTGAAACTATATGGAAAACTAATGTCAACTATGGAGACTGCTCTGGGCCTGCCCCCTTCTCTTTCTCTCTCTCTGTCTGTCTCTCTCTGTCAAAAAAACAATAAAAATAAATCTTTAGGAAGCAGCCGAGTACTTCAGTGGCTTCGCACAGTTCCGGGTGTGCAGCCCGATCAGGTGGTTGTTGGCGGTGGCGGGATTGGTGAGGCTCTTTGCTCCATACAGTCGTTCAGGGACCCAGGTTCCTCCCATCTTTGGCTCTTCCCTGCTCAAATCTTCGGACACCTCTTCGTTGAGCCCATCAATGATGGAACGGAGTGAGCACCAGGTGCGGGAGGTCTGTAATGAACCGTGCTGGAATTGGCACACATGGCTTCCATTCACCTCCCAGTGGCCAGAGCTGCCCACTCAGGGCTCGCTGACCTGAAGGCTTGGTCCTGTCCTTCCCAGGTGACTCCCAAGTGTCATCCTTCCTGGTGTTTTCCCTCCATCTGGGAGCAGCAGGCCCCACTGCCCATGCCGGAAGCACCCCTGCCAGCCTCCACAGGGGCCCCCACCTGTTCCCCAGCCTGGTAGCCACCCCCAGCCAGGCTCCTGGCAGGCCGTGCCTAGCAGCCATCGCCCACTCTACCCCGCGTCCCGAGGGGCAAGCAGGCCCCTGAACAGCTGTGTGGGAGCTGGAACAGGCTGGGGTGAGGCCCCGGTGTCAGCCCTGCACCCCTACAGGCCTGGAGTGTGGGCCTGAGCAGCAGTCATCAGGCACTGAGGTCACAGGTCTGGCTGAGCACTGGCCTCTTGGGAAGAGCCTGGAGCGGCTGCCAGGTCGGGGAGCAGGAAGTTGCGGGGTGATCGGGGTGCTCGGTCTCATGCATCACCCTACCTGCTGCAGCAGAGAGGGGCTCCCGCTTCCCCTGTGGGTGACTCAGGGGTTCAGCATGCACACAGACCCGGGAAGCTCTCAGAAGTTGGGATGTGTGTGCTGCTCCACCCTACGGTCACCGCGACCAACAGACAGCAACAAAAGGAAGGGCTGCCTTGCTGGTGGCCCGGAAAATGTCAGCTGCCCGGAAGGGCCCGGGAGAAGCTTTGTGAAACGCTCTATCGGACAGAAAAGCTTGGCTCACAGGCTGAGCCTTCTGGGGAGGGTGGGACACTCTGCCTCCCTCTTGGCTGCCATGAATGGATTCCTCGAGCCTCCTGGATCGTACCTCTCCCCAGAGCCTCTTCTCGGCTCAGTTTTCGCCTTCCCTGTGAGGCCTCCGACCCTGCAGACACCTAGCACAGCCCACACCTGAGAGCAGCACCCAAAGGCTGGGAGGTTCAGACCACGTTCTGTCACCAAGCTCTCTACTTTTGATACGCTTGGCAAACACCTTCTGGAAGGTACAGAGACACAAACACATGCGTTCCTGCTGGGTACCAGTTCCTTTATGCCCACGATTTCACTTCACCATCCCCAGACTCCATGGGTGTGTGCATTGCCACTCGTTTCTGTGCTGGGAAGCTGAGATCAGAAAGGTACAGTGACTGGCCCAAGTTCACACAGCTACGCTGAATGGGTTGGGTCCTGGCTCTATTTTCTTTCACTCTCCTTGCTGTTTTCCCTTTTCCCTTGCCCTTCGTTTCACTCAAACAAAACGGAACTTTCACTGAAAGTGAAAAATAATGGAATAGGAAGGCACGATTTTATAATGAACCATAAATCAAGGCAACTGCCAGAAGATAAATACATTTAATGATCTGTGGAGCCACATTGCACAGTGATCCCATAGTCCTCTTGTCATCAGTGTGTAAAATACATACGTGTGCATAGACACAACAGCTTAACAATGCGGGGGACTCAGGCCTGGGGGTCATATGGTGGGTGCACACACACCAGGGTCCCCCAAACCCGGGAAGCTAACACCTAATGCCTGGTGAATCAGGTCCTCCTTAGATGTTTGGGGCTGGCAGAAGAGTGACTTCTCATGTCACCAAATGCCCAGGTTCCACCCGACTGGGCTAAAAGTAGGCCCACATTTCCTTTCATGCTCAAAAGGGCACCCCTGCTGGCCCCACAAGGGCTGGGTTTGTAAAAAGAGGGGTGCTGAGCGAGGAGAGGAGAGATGTGTACCCCTTGTGTGGCTATCACATTGCTCCCTTGGGCACCTTCCTTGTTTTCAGAGCATGTTTGTACCCAGGACCCCTTCTTATGAGAATGGGGATCACCGAATCCTCATTGCACAGAGGGAAAGGCTGAGGCTCAGAGAGGGCAAATGACTCACCCAATGTCACACAGCGAGTGAAGGGCAGGCACAGCTGGGACTTGAACCCAGGTCTTGCGATGCCAAGTTCAGGATTACTGTTGATTAGCTGCCTCTGTGACATCACACTGGGGGGCTCCCTCCCCACTGACCCAAGCAGGAGCAGGCTGCATCGAGGTAGGAAGACCACAAGGCAGCCACGTCTTCCCCGCAACCCCCTCCCCCAGCCCCAGTACCCCGTGCAAGACGCGGATAAGGTGTCATGAGAATGATCTCTTGGGGGGCATAAATGCTTCCTCCTGATGACCCAGCTCTGCCTTTCACCTTGTTATGGCAACCTCTGTCCATTTGTTAGCACCTGCTGTTTCACAACGTTCCATACTCTGAATAGAGAATAAAGTGGGGGCGTAAATCAGGAACCAAAGGCCCGGACGTGTTGCCTTCTCCCCTGTCTCATGCACTCGTCCCTCCTGATCTAGTAGGTATTTTAACTGGTGCTTGGTTTTAAGGCCTGTGGATATATTGGTGACTTTTTTCTATGGGGTGGGTCTTGGTGTGACTGATTTTGTGGCTCAGGCCACCGGCTGGAGGACCGCTCTGGAAACACATCCAGCAACTGCACTCGCAGATGAACACAATCGGAGAGCTGCCCCGGCTGGCGGAAAGGCCCGCGATTACATTTCCCTCCACCGCGCGCCCAAGCCAATTGGATGTGGTTGGCACAGAAATAAAGCAGGAAAAATGGATAGAATTCAGGTGTCGGTCTTTGACATTAAAATCCTTTCTCGCCCGGTAAAGAGTAAATGATGTGGACGGAGGGGAATAGCAGTCTACGGCCGAAATAGACTCCAGGAAAACGGTCTTGCTTCGCCTGTTAGAGTTTTAGCAGCCATGAGGATCCCTGGGCGGACTTGGCAAGATGACCATGAAATAAAAGAGAGAGAGTCATTCGCTTTCTGGAACTCAAATCGATCAAACGGCCCTGTAATGAGGTTTACTTGTTTTTCATCACCCCGTTGGGACAGGTCGCGCCCGCTGGCAAGCGACATTCACAGTCGGAGTGGATTTGCCCAAGTGCCCAAATCTGTGGGGCATTGTCCCAGAGGTGGGGACACAGGGACATGTCCTCTTGCGTTGGAGAATATTCCCTTGCTCTAGGCTTGAACAATCCAACAGTTAGAGAAGGTGGTTCTGGTCCTAACACGTTGCTTTTTTCTTCGTTTTTCTACTTTCCCCTCTTCTCCTTCCTCCGTTTCTTTAAAAAATAAATAAATAAATAAATTGGGGGAAGCAGGAATGGCTCAGCGGATTAAGCACTCGCTTTGCAGCCCCAGGGACTGAGGATCAAATCCCAGCCCTGGCCCGTGCGGACCCATATGCCGAACTGGGGTGTGCTTCCCATGTGGGAGACCCCCAGTTCGGTTCTTGCCCCCCCTGTTTGACCTGCCCAGTTCCCTCCCTGTGCAGCCCCCACCCACCTGTGTGGAATGAAACCATGTTGAAAGCTATTGACGTACAACTATGGAGACTGCTCTGGGCCCTCCCCCTTCTCTCTGTCTGTCTCTGTCAAAAACAATAAAATAAAATCTTTTTTAAAGTATATATCATGTAAGATACTAAAAGGTTGCAAGACAAATACAGTATGCAATTATAAACCTATCCTCCAGCTTAAGAAATAAAACATTGCATCTGCATTAAAACCACTTGTGTCTCCCACCCCAGCCACCTCCCTCCCTCCCTGTCACACTGCAGGTGGACTCTCCCAGCCTGAGTCAGATGCTACTTAATGTCATGCATTTCTGTAGTTTCAGCGACGGAGAGTATGGTTTTACATGTCTCATGTTTCATATCAATGACGTCATTGATACATTATAACTGATCATGTGTTCCTTCACAGCTAGGTGTTTTCTTTCAATGCTATTTACAGGATTTATCTGGGTTGATACATGCAGTTCCAGTTCAACCGTATTAACTGCTGTAAATATTCTGTGATGAGAATTTTACAATATTCCCATTTTCCTTTTGCTGAACTCCGTATACATGTGTGTATGTGTGTGTACACACATGCACTGTAAGCTTTTTATTCATCCACCCCCTCGCAGGATTGAAACCCACGCTTCAGGGGCCCCACCCCACCCCTCGCATAGCTGATCCTGGCCAGCTCCTCAGAGGGGAGTAGAGCTGCCAGCCGTCTGCCTTTCAGAGATGGCCCTACGGGCTGCTGCGGGAAGGGGGCCTCCTGCCCCTCACCTCCCACAGGGCACAGAAGATGCACTGCCCCAGCCTCTGCCCTGGTTTCTGTCCGTGGGCAGGTGGCACATGGAGCTCTCTAACCCTATATGTGGCCAGGAGATGAGGTAACAGGTGTGGTGGTGGAGGGGAGGAGACTGATCGCTGGAAGTGCTCTGGGCACGGAAGACGCTGGTAGCACTGTTCAGTAGAAGAAGACATCCTACAGGAACTTGCAAACTGCTGCTGGGAATGTTTAATTGCCAAGCTTTTAAAATGTCAACCTGTACCCAAGAGAATGGTTCAACTGTGAAGATTTCACACAATGGAATATTACACAGCAGTAAAAAATGATTCAACGGAAACTACGTGTATCAACTCTGCTCCATCCTATAGGCAATGATGAAAACAAAATAGCATCCTAGTTGCGGAAGATTGCACACCGGATGACATCCCTGATACAGGATTTGAAAGCTAAGCAGAGAGCCTCACTTTGCAAAGCTAAGTGGGCTGTGTGATGCAGCTGGACTGGGAGGGTTTGCAAAGTGTGTTCCAAGGAGCCCTTGGACTTCCCTGGCAGGGTGGCCTCGGGCCCAGAGCTCTAGTCCCCCAGCGTTTCAGGCAGGCTGGCCCCTTTGTTACAAGGGACTCATTTGGCTGTGTTTGGCACTCCACTCTGCTCCTGAGCCCGTGGGCAGGTTTGGGCACCTCTCTCTAGCATGGGAATAACCCCCAGGGTGGCAGTTGGAATCTTCGAGCTCAGCCTTGGAGAGCCGAGCACAGTGTCCCGTGCACAACGTTCACGTTTGATTTCTAGGTTAGCTGTCGTGTAAGTGTCACATTGAACAAAAATACTCTTGCTTAAACACAACGTTTGAAAACTCCTGACCTTGTCGTCCTTTCCAGCACAGGAGAAGCCACAGAAACCAGAGGGGAGCCATGACTCAGCCAGGCCCCCCGTCCCATCGGTGGACGCGGGGCTTCAGCCGGCCCCTCTGCTTCTCAGGGCCTGGGTTTCCGGCAGACTGGACCTTGTCGGGGTCCCTCCAGGGCTGGCATTCTATGGCGTGTCTTCTCCTGTCCAGGGTCAGATAACCAGGCAGGACAGGATGGATGGGGTGATGTGGAGTGGTGGGGTCAGGGGGCAGAACCATGAAGTAGGTACTGAAAGAACAGACCCAGCCAGGAAACCAGCCACCACTGCGGTTGTATTAACGAGAGGAAATGCCCAAGTCACCATTTCCTGACTGTGTTGTGTTGATCGCCCTGACAAGGAGAGACATGTCGGGCACAGGGGCAGCGGAATGGGTGGATTCCAGTGTTATAAGAACAGAAACTGAGGCCCAATGAGATCACATGCTTTGGCAATACCCCAGGGCTCTGAACCCGAGCCTGGTCCCTGGGCAGAGGCAGGTGACTCCTGTGTGAGACCCAGCTCTCCGGCGGGGACAGGGTGGGCTGGGCTGGGGGAGGTCCTCGCTGCATTTGCTGATTTCTACGAAATAAAGCAAATCCTTCCACCATCGCCAACTTGAGGCGAGGCGTCCCATCGCGGAACATGAAGTTGTGCCCGTGTGTCACATGGGCTCTGGGAGGGAGCCTGCCGGCGCTAACGCCAGCCGGCCTGGGCTGCGCAGAGTTCCCTGACACTGTCATTTCCCAGCCTCTGTGCTGAACGCAGCAGGGGAAGTAATTCCTGCTTCATCACCGCTACCCCCAGTCCCACATCCTTTTCAAGAAAATGACCTGCGTTGAGTCCCTGGACAGTCCCGAGCCTCAGTTTCCCCATCGGTAAGACTTCTAAGCTCCTGGTCCCCACCGTTCCTGGTCTCCAGAGGGTCCTAGTGTTGTGCAGTGCCCTCATAGGACACCAGGGGGCAGCCTTTCCCCATCAAAGATGCCAGCTGCTCTCATTTCCTCAATCAGCTCCCCAGTCTTAGCTGAACCCAACCTGGAGGTAAGGATCCTGCCTGGTTTATGAATCAGCGATTGTGCCCAACCTGGGGTGGGTGCCACATAAAGGGCCCATTGTCTGCACTGAGGCCTTTTGTTCCAGCCGTGGCCCAGGGAAATGGCTTGGGCTGGGGGCCCAGGTGGCTCTCTGGTGGCCACCAGTGAGGGCCCGGGTCGGGTGAGCAAAGGACCCCCGCAGATCGCCCACTCCCAGCATCTACCAAGGATGCGTCGACAGGGGGCATTCTTACCTGTGCCCTTGGTTCTCTCTGCCCCCTGAGGCCTGGTCCAGCCTCCCCCAAGGCCTTGCAGCACCCAGAGATTCCCTCCTGTCTTGGGGACTCACCTGGTTCCTTTAACCCTATTTAATCCAACCAGATGTCACAGACAGTGTTGTGAAATGGTTTCTGAGGGGGTTTGGAGCTCCATTCCCTTCTCCCATCCCATGCAGTGGATGGACAGGGCTCGGGGACAGTCTTGGCAAGACAAGCTCTGGGCCCTCTGTTAATGTGGGATCAGGGACTTGGCACCATCTGATGGCCATACTGTCCCTGTGGGGACCTTGTCCCAGCTCTCTCGGCTCCCCATGGGCCCCTCTGCATTCTCCCTGACCCCCAGTACCTCCCACCTCAGGGCCTTTGCACCTGCTGCTCCCTCTGCCTGCCTCCCTCCCTCTAACACAGACACACTGCCCGATAGACTTGCCCTCGCCCTTCAGATGCTGATTAAATGTCCATCCCTTTTCAAGCTGTCCAAAAGCTGACCAAGCCAGGGCCACCACCAGCCCCTGGGCAGCCCCAGGACTCCAGCTGCCCGGCCGGGTCACCCCTGCCCCGGCCTCGCTCCCATGCCTGGGCCTCCTTGCTGCTCCTCAAATGCATGGAGCTTGTCTCCACCGCACGCCTGTGGCCTGGCTGGTTCTTCGGCAGGGACGCTGTCCCGCAGGGCAGCCTCCTTCACTTCTCTGCAGTCTCTGCTCAAATATCACGTCCTGGAGACCCCTACCTAACCCTGGTCCTGCCTTCTCCTTGACCCCACGGCCTTCTTAGTCTCATTCACGGTACTTGCCACTCTCAGAAATGCTATGTGTGTGGTTTCTCGTCTGTTCTCCTCTCTAGAATGGAAGCCCAGCGTTGTCAGGGGATCTCTCTCGCTCCTCAGTGCGAGGACGATGCCTAGCACGCGGGAGGCCGAGGGCAGGACACGAGTCTGTAATCTGGGGCTCATTAGGTCCAAAGGTGTCAGCTGGTCTAAGCTCACCAGGGCCCTCTAGTGCAGAGAGAATCACAGCCCCATTTTACAGATGGGGACAGCGAGGCCCACAGAATTGAAGCGACTTGCCTGCAGCCACACAGCCAGTAGGACCAAGACTGCGCCATGGTCCCCTGGCCCAAGTCCAGTTCCCTTCCCAGGGTCCTCGGCCGTGTGAGGGGACAAGGCCAGGTGTCTTCCCAGGGCTGCCCACTCTCGAGACGGGAGGACATAGAGCAATTGTTTAGGACCCAGAAAATCAGGACGAAAGCAGGTGGTTGCAGACAATATGCAGGACACACGAGCACATTCCCTGGGGATTGTCACCGTCACAGGGAATGAGGACGAGGCCAGTGGGCAGACCCAGACGACAGCGTGCCAAGTGGCACCCACCGTACATCATACACTTTGTCTTATGTGCATTTGCATTTTCACAAATTCTGAAACAAAACACGGCTTGGCTCTCACTCGGAGCAGATGCTAATTTGCAATGCAGACGCCTCTGTGTGTTGATGATTTTCCATTATCCTTGTAATTGCTCCCACATCCTGTGCTCGATAAAGTTATAAACCTGTCCCCTAGGAACACCGAGTCAATACGGGGGTATTGATTAGGTGGGGAAATGGTCTCCAGCACTCTCAAGTCGGGGTGGCCTCCTCAGCTGCCCCACAGGAGGACTCGCTGCGAGTCACCCATACGGGGCTGCAGGGGCGTCTCTGCCCTGGACCCTGGGTCCCCTTGGATCAACACGCAGGGCTGAGGAGGGCAGTGGTGCCCAGGGAGCAGGTTTTCACTACAAACGAGCAGGGGAGACAATGTGGTCACCAGGGGGCTTTCCCAGCCATCTCATCTCCCTGCACCCTAAAAAGTGCTTCAGGCTATGTAGCCCTAGAGTTAGTTAAGGTTTGGCAAAGCCAAACCACCTGGGTTTGAATCCTGGCTCCTCCATGCTCCAGCTGTGTGACCTTGGGTAAGTCACTTCATCTCTAGTCCTGGGGCTCCTTGGATATAAAATAGAGGTAATGGTAACACCTCAGCCTAACGTCCTGGGAGGCTGGGAGGATTAAATGAGACAGACCCAGTAGAGTGCTAAGCACACTGGAGGCACTCAGTACTCACGGATGAGCACCAGCTGCGGCTGACGGCTCTTTGACGCTCTGACTCGCCCTTGGCAGCCTTCTGCTGTGTGTCTTGCTGACGGGAGGGCTGAGTGACGCCCTGTAACCGGCATTTGCTGAGCACTTCCCACAGGCAGGCGCTGTGTGAGGCTCCGAGAAACAGCCGACTGAGACGTGGTCTCTGCCCTCCAGGAGCACAAAGCAAGGTCATTGCTCTACAGCACGCTCCTGGGAACTTCAGGAGCCCAGTGACAGCAGAGAGCTCGGTCTTCCGGGCAGGAATAACGAGCGTGCCGAATGCTTACTTTTACTTTTATTGTTGTTGTTGTTACTTCCATGTTGCAGACGATAAAACCAAGTCTCAGAGAGGTTAGGTTATATGATAAATAAGGTAAGGGTCTGGGCTTGGAACGAGGGTGACTATCAATCCCGCTGCACATGAGACTTACAGTGTTAAAACCAGAAAGTCCTGGGAAAACCGGGACAAGCTGGTCACCATCCGTTCAGCTCTGCCCAAGTGTGGGGTCTTATCCCTGCACCCCTCAGCTGAAGCACAGAGGGGTTTGTTTCTGCTGGTGAAGCAGCTGCAGAGCTGGGGTGTCCTGCTTTCCTGTCAGAGGTTCAAGGCCAATCTCGGGACCTCTATGCTTCACAGTTGTTGCTTTAAGGACAACTGTCCTTCCTCTTCCCCAGAGATCCTTCACATCTGTTAGCATACCCTCACATCGGTGCTGGGGCCACAGGTGCTGCAAGCAGCCACTATGGAAAAAGGGGGGAGCTGTAACTCGCCAAAGTCACAGAGCTCTGGCAGAACAGGGGCACCAAGTCTGCGTGCCTGCCCACGCATCCTTGTTCTCTGTCCCTGCTGAGGACCCCTCGTGAGCACAAGACACACAAGTACCTACTTGGGTTTGGGTGTGGTGCTGACCTTCTGGGTTCCCTGTGGGATGCTCAGTCGGCCCTTGATTGGCATGTTAGGAAGCCAATGAGATGGAGGTGAGAGCTGGCAGGCGGGCCACTCAGACTGTTGGATGAGGGGCAGCAAAGGACACAAACAGAAATGAAGCAGCTCCCTGTGCTTGGTGGGGGGCCCGGCTTCCCCCACGCCCTCCTCTTCCACCTTGACTCACTGTTGGGATCCAAACCTTGATCCAGGCAACATGAGACATTGTACATGGAAGTCAGGCCTTAGAAGCGTGCTAGAGAGACACCAGGGTCACTTCCAGGCCCCTTGGGCCCGTGGTTCGCAGAATCATCCTTCGGGCAGGGGGCTCCTCCTGGACCTGCCCGGGAGAGGGAGGGCCGTTCTCTCTTGGGAAGGTGCTCTGTGTGGGCAGGAAAAGTCCTGGTCCAGCTCTGCAGTGCTCTTCCCTACGCCAGAGAGCAGAGGCGACCTCTGAGCTCAGGGTCACAGACATTCACCAGGGTGGGACCCTTGAGCCCCCATCGTTTGACAGGTGAAGACATTAGAACCCTATCCTGCCCCTTTCAGTGTCCTGCTCATCTCCACAATCCATGGTCGGAGGCACAGGCCACATTCCCAGTTAAAAGTACTGCTTGCCACATATTTGGTGACTTCTGGTGATGAGATTTTGGGTGGTGAGCACACTATTGTGTATACAGATATTGAATTACAATGCTGTACACCTGACACGTGTATAATGGTATTAAGCAAGGTGACTGCCATAAAATAAATAAATAAAAATAAAGTTCTGCTGCTCACTTGCTAAGGAAGATTCAGCACTTTTGGCCCCAGAACCCTGGGCCACCCCCAAATCTGAGCATGCATCGGCCCCCTCACCCCACCCGGGCCCCACCCCCAGGGTTTCTGACTTAGCAGGTCTGAGTGGGGCCCAAGTTCCCAGGCGATGCCCATGTGGCTGGTGGTCATGGCACTTTGACAATCACCGATCTATTCAATCCATGACCCATTTCTTCCCTGCTTTGGAACCTCTTTCCTCAGTGTAAAAAGAGGCTGCTACAGACCCGAGGGAGCAGGCGCAGGGTTATCTGAGACAACAAAGAAGAAGCGCATCTTTCTTGATTCTGGTACTTGGTAGAGTCTCAGCCATTGGGAAGGTCCCTCCAGGAGCCTGAAGGGTTTCTTCTCACAATTGAGAGGGAAAGTGGGTCAACTGTCTTCCTGGTCCAGCGCTCAATGTCCGTGGACGGAGAGTTCCTGTAAGCGCTGGGCTCATCTCCATGCAGAGAAGACTGGGGCCCCCGGAAAAGTGGCAGGTGGATCTCCGAGCAGCAGTGGGCATGAGGTGGGCACTTCGGGTCTCCCTTTCGGCGCCCTCTTTGGGAGTTGCTGGCAGGAACCCCTATACAAGCACAGTCTTTCATGATGGCCGACGCAGGGTTAAGCCAGGCCTACTGCAGACCCCGCCCTCCCCTGGGTTTGCTTTCTGTCCCTGGAGGCCACCCACTCCCACCCCTGCTTTCTCTCCCAGGGCTGGTTTAATAAGCCAATATCAAAACCATCTAGGCCTGGAGCTTTCAAAGATTTAAGACTGTTAAAAGTGAAGCACCTCATTATATCCGACTATTTTCAATAAAAAAGACCTGATAAGCCATTGATAGGACACCAGTTATCAGTGGGATTTGTTTGACGTCGATTTGAAATGGGCACGGCTTGCTTTTGGGGGTAATGGAATCAAACACTTAGAGCCGCACCGTGCTCGTAGATCACTTTTCAAGTAAGAACATTAACATGGAGAGGGACCCTGTTTGGAGGTTTCTAAAAATAAAGCACTATTGTACAGCACAGCACATAGCAGGGCTACATGGACAATTGACTTCCTTCCTATTAATCAACTACAATGTTTACCTTCTTATTCCAACCATTTCCAAACCATTAAAACTAAGAGGATTAGCATCACGTTTCTGCCAAGGTGTATTTTTATTTCAGCAAATACTGCTTTTGGCCTCGGAGGAGATTAAAGGCAGGAAAGAAATGGTTTCTTTATCGGGCATACTGTGTCATGCAAGTTAAAAAAAAAAAACTAAAAATTATCTGTTTGAAAAGAACACAGTGTCCTTGTCCAATAAAAGCTGATGGCAAAAAGAGTTAAATTTCAGGACAAACAACATACATTTGGAAGAATAATCCGATGTCAAGCCTGAGTATTTCTTGCCGTGTAAATAGTGCTGATGAAGGAATAATTTAGGGACCAGCAAAGGGGAGATGACCTTCACTTTGTTTAGGTTTGAAGGAGCCATGTGTTTCTGTAGAGCTTTTAAAAATACTTAAGCCCTAGAGTTTGAATGTGATGAGTTATTCTTATGTGGATTTGCTTCTACTATACATGTAATTCCATATACAGAATTCCTAAGAGGTAATGTTTTCTACCTTCTTTCTTTTAGAAATGTGTGAATTTTGTGCAAAGCCAACTTACAAAATTTATCCTTTCACTATCCCCTTATCAAAAGCACATTTTCAAAATTAGTGTTCTGTCTTCAGTTTACTCTTACAGAGCTCCTAGTTATCTCAGAGGTCTGGGTCAGTGGTTAGTGAAGTGTGGTCTCTGCTCCAGCAACATGAATGTTTCTGGGAACATGTCAGAAATGCAGTATTTCAAGTCCCCTCCTAGAGCAGTGGAACCCTAGAGCAAGATAAGGACCTGCCCAAGGGTCACACATTGTTAGAACAGAGCTACAACTAAAATCAGTGCAGAGTGAGCAGGGACTAGAATGCAGGTAAATCTCACTTCAAGAAAAGAATAGAAATACTGATGGACAAAAAATAATTAAAAATTTAAAGGAGGAACAGCAAGAAAATATTTGCATAATAGAGAGAGTAACTCAGGATTCCTTTAAATAGTTCCAGCTACCAAGTGCAATGATCCAATTTGCAGATCAACTGATCTGCATGGAGTGGCTCATGACTATATTGACATAAATACATAAATCAAAGTGCACACATATACAGACACACACATGGTCAGTGGGAGGCCGGCCATTCCCATGTGAAACACCAGCAGTCCATGTCAGAAGGCCAATGTCAAAGGGTCTTGAAGAAGGACCTACAACTCCTCCACCCTCACCCCACCCCCAAGAGGGTTGAATAAGAGTAGACTTTTCATTGCATCCTCACCAATTGTGGACATTCTCTTTTTATTTTTAATCTTCACTAATTTGATAGTCAATAAATGATCTATCAATTTTGTTAACATTTTATATCCTTTCTTTCTTACATAATTAATTGTAAAGCAATATTCATTTATTGTCAAAATCCTGAAAATTATAGAAAAAAATAAAGAAGGTAATAAGAATTCATAATGCCACCAACAAAGTAAATCCATTGTGTACAAGTATATATTTTCTTCTAACATTTTTCTGGGCACATTTTGAACATATTCATGATAACACACATATAAAATTTTGTATCATGCTTTTCCAATCAACAATAAAACTTTATCATTTTATTACATCAAATGCTCTTTGCAAGATTAAGTATTTCTGAAAAGAATAGTGAACTTGAAGATATCAATAGAAACTATTCTAAATGAAACTCAGAGGTGAAAAAGATTTTATAAAATGAACAGAGCATCAGTGAACTGTGAAACTATGTCAAGGGGACAATATACACGTCACTGAGTCCCTGAAAGAAGAGACCAAAAATATTTCAAATAATAATGTCCAAATATTTTCAAAATATGATTAAAACTATGAGCCCACAGGTATAAGAAGTTTAATAAACTGCCAAATCAAAAAATTGAATAAAATTTTAAACAAATCATATCATAGTCAAATTGCTTGAAATCATCAATAAATAGAAATCTTAAAAGCTGCTAGATTTTTAAATATACTTCCTTGTGTTCAAAAGACAAGGAAGAACAAAGATAAGGGTAACAGCATATTTTTCATTGGAAATAATGCAATCTAAAAGACAATGAAGCAACATCTTCAAAGTACTACTGAAATTAGAAATTGACAACTTAGAATTTTATATTCAACAAATATATTTTGAAAATCAAAGCAAAATAAATACTGCTAAAGCCATACAAGAGCTGAAAGAATTCATTACCAAGAAACCTGAACTATAAAAAACATTCAAGGAAGCCTTTTAAGTTGAAGAAAAAAGATACCAGATATAAACGTGTATCTAAACAAAGGAATGAAGAGGTCTGGGATTGAAGTCTACATGGGTAAGCACAGAAACTTTTTCTTATTACCTAACAATTTTTGAAAGACAATCAACTGGTTAAAGCAAAAATGATAGTAGTATTCCTTTTGATTTATAATATATATAGAAATAAAATGATTGACATAATAGCATAAAGACCAAATGGGAGAAAAATGGAAATACCAGTATACTTTTATAAAGTTCTCACAATCATACCACATGAAGTGGTACAATATCTCTTGAAAATCGAATGTGATAAAGATGTATACTAAAAGGGTGTCCCAAAATTCACTCAAGATTTGAATTTTGCGTCATTTGTGTGGTAAAGTGTTGCCAATGAAAAAAAAGACAGCGTGACAGCTGACAGTTCAGGGTTATCAAAAATGGAGTGCTACACGAAAGAACAATGCGTTTTCATTGTCGAGCAATGAAAATTTACAATTTTTAATTATAAACCTGTGTTTTTTATCAAAATTACTTCTTGCGTGAATTTTGGGACATGATATAAAATAAACCCTAAATCACCCACTAAAATTACACAATGAAGAGTTATAGCTAGTAAGTCAATAAAAAACATACAATAAAATTATAACAAACACAACTCATTCAAATAGAGTCAGGAAAAAAAATAAAAGAAAACAAGTAAGAGAGAACAGGCAGGACAAATAAAATAGCAAAGTGGTAGGTTTAAACCCAATAATGTCAATAATTGTATTAAGTAAAAATGGTGTAAACACCCCAATTAAAAGGCAGACATTGTGAGATTGGATAAAATTGGAAGACCCAACTGTATGCTGACCCCAGCCTTCGTAGATCCATATGCTGAACTGGGGTGTACTTCCCATGAGGGAGGCCCCCAGTTCGATTCTTGCCCCCCAGTTCAGTCTCTGGCTCGAGGGGGTGTGCCTCCCACTCGGGAGGCCCCCGGCCCAGTTCCCACCCTGCATGGCCTCTGCCCACCCGTGTAGAACAAAACCATATCCAAATACTGATGACATACAACATTGGGGACTGCTCTGGGCCCTCCCCCTTCTCTCTGTCTCTGTCTGTCTCTGTCTCTGTCTCTGTCTCTCTCTGTCTCTCTCTCTCTCTCTGTCAAAAACAACAGAAATAAATCTGTAAGCAAGCAAGCAAGCAAGCAGGTAAGTCGCCTAACACGTAACCAGAGGGAGACAAAGATAGCTCCTTTCTGCAGAACAATTATGAACAGCGGCTCTTTGCGGTTCTCCTGGGCAGGCTGATTTTCCTATTGACGTGATTAAAAATAGAGTCTAGCCACAGTTTCAGTTGGCCCAGCTGAACCTACTGAGGGAAGAAACTGAAATACATCCACAGACGGCCAAGTAAATCCTTCTCTGAGGTTCTGGGGCGCAGGGCAGGAGGTGCTTATTTCTTCCCAAGTTCAGATCCTGGACAGGAACTGAATGCTTGAGTTTCAAGACACCAGCGGGCCTTCCATGCAGCCATCAGATCTCTTTCTTCTCCAACACTCACTAAGCTCATGCCCAGCAGGCCTGGGCTTGCAAACTAACCTTTGCCCTGGGCGATCCCTCCTTCAAAAAATAGCAGACAGATAAGCAGAGTGCCGCTGCACCCTACACACACAAGCACCCCGCCACTCCATCGCAAGCTGTTAAAACTGGTGTCCAGATCAACTTGGAGTGAAAATACTGATCACAGAGGAGGCGTGGCTTAGGGAGAAGCTTTGGGAGGGCTGACCTGTTGGAAGCCCTCCTTCCGTCACTCACAGCCCTGGGCCATGGGAGAGGTGCTTGACCACTGAGCCCCATGGGAGTTCAGGGGCTGGAAGCAGCCTCTCACATATTCCAGGTTGGGAACAAGTCTGGGTCCCAGAGCTGCATCCGATTTCTCCGAAGTCCGATTTCCCTGTGCAGCAACGTGCAGATTGAAACAAAGACCCCTCTGGGTCTTGAACTGTGGAGCCCGGTCTGGGGGCAGGAGGGAGCAGTCCACTGTCACATTTCCTGCAATCCCCAGGGTTCCCTCCCTGACACCCAGGGACCATGCCGAGAGGTTTACTGCAGAGCCGATGAAGTTCCAGCTGGTCCTGGTGAACCAACTCCCTCCACACACCAGCATTTGCAGAGCCTCTAATAGCAAAGAGGTACTGATTTCCTTCTCCCTGTTCCTCCAAACCCGAGGACACTGAGTGGGAACCACAAAGTGACACACAGCAGGCGGGGAGGCCAAAATCCACAAGGGCATCAAGAGATTTTATAACTAAAGGTGACCTCTAGCTGCTGCCAGTCTCAAAGGACAGACTCACAACAGAGTCACAGCGGTCCTATTCATTGCAGGCTTCCTGCGTCAGGCATGTCTAGGCATCATCTCACTTCATCTTTGCTACAACCCTGTGCTAAAAGGACTGTTCGCCTGCGCAGTTCTGACACGGGGAAGCAATCCCAAACAGACACGCAACGCGCCCGCGGTCATGTTGCTGAACGGGGGCTCACACCCAGGAGAATGGGCTCCAAGCAAAAGTGTCATAAGGACAGAATGGTACTGCTGGCTGTCATGCCTTGGTCATTCATTCATTCATTCATTCACTCACTTGCCATCTCGTTATCAAGCACCTACTCTGTGCCAGGATCTGCGGAGGCGCTAGGGAGACAGAGTGAACAAAACCTAGACCTACGTGTGTCTTCTAGCGGGGAAAATAGTGACTCCTAATCACACATACATTTATAATCAGGAACTGTGATGGGCAACCAGAGGAGGAGGTCAGGGGTCCTGGACGAGTCGGGTGGAGAAAGGGGTAGTTGAGGAGAATTCTTCCAGGGAATGGCCACTGAGCAACACACGGCTCACGGTCCAGCTGGCGAGCAGGGCCTGCTTTTCTGTGGCACGAAGGTGCCAGGGCAGGAGCGGCGGGGGCAGAGAGCAGCAGAGCCAGCGAGCTGAGTCTGACCAGCCCCTGATTTTGCCCAAATGATAACCTGCTGAAGGAAATGATCTCCCGGGCCCAGGACCTCTCGTCTAATTGCAAACCACGCAACCTTAGCCGCGGCGAGATCGGCAGATAGCGGCACTGTCATCGCCTCCACTGCCCTCGCTGGCGGCCGCCCCGCTCTGCGCCCTGAGCACACGGCACACATGCGCCTTCCAGAGGACACTCAGCCCTGCGTCCTGCGAAGGTCACAGAGCCGGGGGCAGGAGTCCCGGGCAGGTGCCCGGCCTGTCCCCAGCGTGCAGATCGCCCAGGATGTTGGTAGAGGATGTGGCAGTGTGTCCTGTGGGGCAAAGTCACGGGAGAGCTGTCCTGATGGCTGAGAATCACAGAATTTTCCAGAAGGTCCCCAAGGTCAAAGCAAGAGGAGTTTCAGAGAGGGCATGATCCCACTTCCGGGTTTTATTCCAGGTCAAACTGGAACTTCCTTTGTCTTTGGCTACAGGTTATAGACCTAATGATGGAAGGCCGGGTGGTGACGCCAAGGACTTGGGTTTTTAGACACGAGAAACTGGTTCAGGTTTCAACAGGAAGGAGCTCTCGCTCTGCTCTGTAGCCTTTTTACCACTTTTTATTTCTTAATTACATGAGAAATATATGTGTGCAGGACAATGAGAGAGAGATGAGCGAAAAAGAGCAGAATCGCCAGTAATCTCATCGTTTAGGGAAAATGCCTGTGATGCTGGGCGAATCTCTCCCCAGACTATTACGTGCACACATGTGTTCAGCCACGTGTTCAGCCACGTGCACACTTACATTTACGAAACAATGAGATCATACGTTACACATACTATTGTGCGGTTGGACCTGTAAACATTTTTCATGCCATGGAATACACTTCTCTAAGATGATTTTCATGGCTGCATAATCTTTGGATGGATATCTTGGCCACAATTTATTCAGCAAATTTCCTGTGATTGGGCTTCTGTGTTGTTTCCAATATTTCCTATTAAATGGACCTGGTAGGAGCATCCTTAAAGCACAATATTCACCTGCTCTGAGCACTTTTTGAGGAGCTCTGCAGGTCAGCTGCCAATTTCATTCATCGACGACTCACTGGTGCTAGACTGGGAACAGAAGAGGAAGCAATATTGTCTCTGCATTAGAATCACACTTGGGTGTCTGCATTAAAGGATGCGTGTGTGTGTGTGTTGGGGGGAGATTCCAATAGATAAATGTCTTGATTTGGGAAATATTGTTAACATCCAAGAGAACTTCATTGAAAAACAACTAAAATTTGTTCTGAGGAGAGCTGCCTGGCCCAGGTTTGTGCCCCTCCTCAGGGACTGTCCCCACTGCCCAATCCTGCCGCCCTCTGTACCCACCAGGGCTGTCCCGAGAGCATGCCCAGGGACGCTCCACCTGAGTGTGCCCTCCAGGAACTGTCCTGAGACTCTGGTCCACGATTTTGTTTTTAATGCCATTTATTGAATCTGCTGCTTGTGGAACGTGTCACCCAAGCTTGTTCATCCCGAAGCCCATGGGCCGGCTGCATGCACACGACCCAGAACAGCTTCAAGTGCAGCCCAATGCAATCTCGTCAACTTTCTTAAAACATGATGAGAATGATTTACTTATTTGTGTATTTATTTATTTATTTATTTATTTATTTATTTATTTCAGCTCATCAGCTATTGTGAGTGTTAGTGTATGTTATGTGTGGCCCAGGACAGTTCTTCTTCTTCCCATGTGGCCCGGGGAAGCTGAACGGTTGCACAACCCTGCTAACTCGTTTCAATCACGCACCCTTACAAGGTCCTACCTGGCAATGTTCATGTCTTCTTTTTACAAGTGGGGAAAAAGCGCCGGAGAAGCTCTAAGTCAAGTCATTGGTCCAAGGTCACAGAAGCAGAGCCAGGTCAACTCCAAGGCTTGGCTCTTGCTGACTCACTGTGCTCTTCAGGCCCCGCCCAGGGGCCCGGGGACACCATCCATGATTTCCTTGACGACATCCTCACGCCCTCTCTCTGCAGATGCCCTTATTCAAACCTCTTCACAGCATTCCGTGTGAACCATGAGTCTTCCACGGGAGCACTTCCAAGCTCCGTGAGTGAGGGCCGGTGCCACACACACTGTTGGGCCAACAGTCCTGCATATGTGTCACCTGGTCCACCAGACCCACAGGAGGCAGTTAACCTATTGACCTGATAGACTTGTCACCCAGACCAAGTCCTTCTCTCCTCGGGGCTTCTGGGATATACGGTTATGAACATATCTGCCTCCTCCGGGACCTGCATGGCGTGCTTCATCTTCAGGACACACACACACACACACACACACAACACTGTGGTCTCTAAGGGCAATTGCAAGCCCTGGATTCAACTTTGAGATCAGAGAAGAGACTTCTAGAAACAACACGAATCTTCATTTGGGCTTTGACTATGACACAATTTCTGAAGACGAGTGTTGACACATAGTATTAATCGGACATTAAATTCAGTCCTAAAGCCCCAGAGGAATCCCTGATGGAAGGACGAAGGATCTCTCTCCTACCCCTGGCATCAGGGGGCCCATCACAGTTGGTCCCCTGCCATGCCACCAACCTCCCGTTGGTTTTCTGTGACCCCTCTTTCTCCTTGCGGAGAATCCCTGCCCTCTTTCTCATTGATAGTGCTCAGCATCGCTGAGACATTATGCCACTTGGTCCTCCCAAGAGCCTTCAAAAGCAGGTGCATGGCTATTCCTCCTTTAAGGACAGAAACGGAACTAGCAACTTGCCCAGTTAGTGCCGGAGCTGGATTCAAAACCAGGGCGACAACCGGAGCCAAGAACGAAACGTTCCTCCTGACCTGGCAGAAGCACCGAAGCCCTTAAATAACAAGCTGGGTTCTCACTCACCCCAGAGGTGCCAAGAGACAGACAAACACCAGACTCGAAGGACGCCTATGATTCCTGAAGCCTCATCGGGGGACGTGTCTCCTGGGTTTCTCGTGCTTGTACATATGTCTTGAGAGTGGCTGTCCTCACTCCTCAGTCCCAGACTGTCTTTTCAAGGAGGTTTCTGGGGCAAATGGCCTTGGGAGATAGAAATAGCATCGCGCTTCCAGGCCAAGAGCAGCACAGGGCTCTCTGTAGAAGGCTGGAGCCCCATGCTGGGCGCTGCCTTGTCCCTCCATGTTTTCCTCACCTTAAGTCTGGGGTGGGGACAGAGGGCAGGCAGGAGTTTGTCACCTGGGGGTCACGCTGCCAGCCTCTGGCTTCCGGCACTGACTTCCCGTGAAGGGTGGCATGGGCCCTGTGAGGCAGCTACCTCTTTAGTGACAACTTCCTTGTCCCCACCTCTGCTCTCGTCCCCTCACTCTTTTGACTGGATACATGTGATTTATGGGCTGTGATAGATGGCACTTCAGAATTGACTTTTGTGCTCAAGTGGTGTAAAACGTGTTTGGTGAGCGAGTGCCTCCGGGTGAGATATTTTCTCCTTACTGACGTGCATGTGGGCCCCCGTCCCCACGGAGCCAGGCTCCCTGGTCAGGGTCATTCCCTGGGCCCTCCAGCTGGAACACTCAGCCGAAGGCGAGGGCAGCCTTTTGAACTAAAGAAAATATTAATTTAAGGCATTGTTTCAACATGAAATTGCAGGAGCCTTCAGCACCCCACGTTAATACCCCACGTTAATTTGATTCAGGGCGGAGTCTAGCATAGTGTCTTAAAGGGCTAAGATTGGCCAACTTACAGGAAGTTTGTGGTTAGTGAGCCATCAGCGATTTCTGCAAGGACCCCTTGCAGTCATCTCCAGTGAGTTTGCCTGGAAAACCTCTTGTTGACGAAAAGCAAACTTACCCCTTGTCTTATCTTTGGTGTCAACCCCAGCTGAGCCGTTCCTGGGCCCATAATTCCTGAAGCAAGAGTTAGACCGTGTGGTCTGTCAGATGTGGATACACACACAGGACTCTGGGAACAAATGGGCGTCATGACTGCGTGGGAAATAGGGGTCCTGTTCACGCAACATTCCACCATTGGCTTCCACTTATCCAGGGCCATGTGCCTCAGGAGACCTGCAGTCAAGATGGCATTGGCCCCATTTTACAGATGAGAAAACCGAGGCCAAGAGTAAGTAACTGGCTCCAGGTCATCAGCCAGAAAGAGCAGTGGGTGAGATGAGAGTCCAGGTCTTTCTGACCCCAAATCATGCACTGTCCTCCTGCACCAGGCAGCCTGCGTCGCCTGGGCTGGGCTATAACCCCCAGATGTTCCCAACTTTCCTTCCCGCAGCCCAGCAGAGCCAATCCGCAGTTCCTGTCTCCTGCCTCGGCCCTGCACTGAGCCCGGCTTAGTCATTGGCAATGCCAATCCTCGCCTTCCAAAGGATGGCTTCCTAGGGACTCCAGTGACGATGGACTCATTAAAGTACTGGGCCTGCCACACTTTTCTAAGGGTCCACGAGAAAAATGTTTTGTCTCTTAAAACCAGAAGAAAGCAATGTAAGAATAATGGATACATAACCATGAATCCAGCCTGGGTCATAGTCACCTTCACGTCGATGCAGGTTTAAAACAAATGTTTAGTGTGTCTTTCTGGAAGAAAGAGTCCATGAGGGTAAAGGTGCCAGGCCCCGGAAGTCGTGATGCGGCCTGAACAGCAGGTCAGGCTGGGTGGAGGCTCGGCTTTGGGCATCACACGGAGGACACGCAGTGGTACCCAGTGAGGCTTGGGTGGTCTCCTGACTCTTCCGTGGTCCTTCCCCCAAACCACTCTCTCCTCCCAATGTGGGAAAGGCTTCCCCTGGATAAAAAAAGGGGGAGCCCTGCCCACCCCCACCCAGCATGACAACTGCAGGGAGTCTTAGGCACCCCCATAATGCCCTGCCCTCCCACATGCTTCCTCCCCTGCAACCACACAGAAAGTGAGGTAGCCCCCAGGGGAGGGGCTGGTCTAGGTCTCCAAAGAGGGGCTCCCAGTTCTACACAAGCTGCTCATCCGTCCCCCATTCAAGGGACAGGAGGCCGACTGCGTCTCCCTCACGGCAAACAACGGCATTTTAGGCCTCATCTAGCCCAGTCCTCTCGGTTTATCCCAGATGGGGAAACTGAGGCCTCAGGAGGCAGGTGGCATTATCTATTCATGTGTAGAGTGTTCTCTCCTTTCACGTCCCTCCCCGCAGATTAGCCTATGCTTCACGTGGAACTTTTAGTGACTGATGCCTGGGCTCATCTGAGAGGCCCCCTGGCGCCCAGAACAGAACGCGGTGCGTTGCTTCCTTTCAGGCCCTGCCGGCACCTGCGTTCTCCTGCTAGGCAGAGCTCTGAGCCCCAAATCCTCGAACTGGGGGTGGGGGACGCAGGCTCCGGGGACATGATTAGGGACGGCGCACTTTCTCCACAGGTGCCATTTATTTTCAAGCATCCGCTGGATCCCCGCCGAGAAATGAAAACCTGTGTCAACTGCCTTCTCCTGGGCCCCTGTGGAGGCCCCTTGGGATGAACATCAAAGCACTCTGCATATTTATCATTCCTCCCTCGGCATCAAGCAGAGACATCTGACAGGCGCACAAAAGCGCCACAGTCTCCACTTGGACTCTACAAAGGCCTCCGCAAGTTCAAACCCAAGTTGAAAATTCCCTCAAATAGGTATATTTTCTTGACTGGGCGGATTAGGACTTAGCCTCCTCTCCAAAATCAATTTGCGTCCACTTCGCAGTCGCTTCTGGTATAAAATACAGAAGCTTACGGTTCATCATTTGGGATTTAATAAATGACACCCCGGCTGCCTCACATAAGAACATTTCTGGGGTGCAGGGTGCATAACACACAATACTCTGTCTGTGGTCTTAACTTTTTTTTTTTCTCAAGAGCAATCATGTCTCCTCTTTGATATATAATGGAACATGTTAAAATAGGGATTCAAGCGTGATCTGATGAAGGCAAATACTCAACTCAGGGTGCCCTCGAAGCACTTACGCTTTTTTTGAAAAGTAAAGGACCGCCATCTCGAACTTTGTGGGGGAAATAAGTGTGCATTTGTTCATGAAAGAACGTGCATAGAAATCAACGTCTCTGGTGAGTGGAGAAATGTCTTACTTCACGTTATACCTCCCTGTCTTGAATATCGGGGTTCGCATATGTGTGTTGGTTTTGCCTCCCGTGGATGCCAAGGGAGGCCATGAACCTTTAGTACCTTTAGGTTTGTTCCTGGCACCAGGGACCCCACTGGCTGTAACCTCGCAGGTGGGGAGCCTCACAGGGCTCCTCGACTCTTAAATCGGAGTACCGAGCACCGAGCTCCGAGCACTGAGCACCGAGCCTGGCTGCTGTGGCCTGTTCTCTGCTCATAGGGGGGCCGGGAACTTCCAGGTGACAGACAACAATGGAACCTTCCAGTGAGATGCTTGGTGTCTGAAGAAAGCGGAGTCTAATGGTCCAGCTGCAGACTTGGAGCTGAGCAGCATCCTTCTTTTTAAAGATGAGGAAATGAAGGGGGAAGAAGGGACAGGGCCTTCCTGCTCACCCTGCCGGACAGGAGCAGACTCCAGACCCAACCCCTTCGTACCCCAGACCACCCGAGACCACCCATCCCAGACGAGGGCTGTCCTAGCAGCTCCCTGGTGCAAGCTGCTTCCCTGCACTTCGGAGATGGAGACCCAAGAGCGCCTGAGGCTGTGAATTTGCTGAGTTGTGCTGAGTTGGTTGAGGAGCAGAACTCAGTCTGTGAGTCTTCGTTGGACCGGAACCACTGTGCTATGCTCCTGAGAGAAGCCCTAACCACATGCGTGGCCATGAATGGAGAACAATGCAGCCAGGGAACAGGGGGGCAGGCAGGGCTCAGACAGCAGAGCCACCAAGGACGTCGATGCGCGTCATTTGTTCATTCATTCGTTCGTTCATGCAGCAAATATTAACTGAACACTTGGTGCATGCCTGCTGGTACCTACGTAGCTTCCAGCGTGCTTCAGCTGCTCTCAGAAGCACCTGACACGCATTATTTCATGTGATCTTCACAGCCCGTCTGAGGAGGGTAGTTCACTGGCCCATTGACAAAGAAATGGAGGCATGACCGGTGTGTGGCAGCTGGATTTGGAACTTAGGTTTTTCTGACATGAAGCAGTGGCTCTTTCCTCAGGACCCCGGGACCAGGGGGCACTAGCCTGGCAGGCCAAGCCTCTCTGAGGCCTCACTCCTTAGCTGTGCAGCTTGGCACAGCTCTCGGCCTCTCTGAGTCTCAGATCACAGACTTTCTATGACTCAGAGGCTAAGGACAACTTCCCCTAGGACCAAAGTGCTCCCTCTCTGTTCCACGCACGGGACCTCGACCCCTGGGGCTCGGCACCACCTCCTCCTATGGTGTCCCGCGTTGATTTCCCTACAAGGCACACAAATGATGTCCTTCCTCATCCCCAAACCAGACCTGGGGCTTGCAAACAAAAACCACTGGCCCCCTTCCCGATGTTGTCCTGGGGTCCCCACCACCACCACTTTGCTGGGCTTCCTTCTGCCTCTTTAAAATTCGCAATTACCAATAATTCCCTTTGTTGCACCCAAATGGGAACCACCATATTAAATTATTAAATATAAGTGTTTCTGAAATATTTTATCTTGACATGTATCTCCGGAGTCAAATGACCCCGGGCAGTGTTCATAATTAATTTCATCAAAAAGGGGGAATAAAAAAGTGCTGGCAAGGGACTCCCTGAATGACCCGTCCTGCAGAAATACAGCTGGCACTTGGCTCGCTTGTCCTTCCCTCCCCTTCTCAGGACTCCAGAGGGCAGGTTCCCGCACAGGATCTCAGCCTCTCAGGCCTGGGGGGGGGGGGGGGGGGGTGCCGGGAGGGGAGGCGCTGGGGTGCATGACCATCTTAGCCAATTTCTTCTTTTTCTGGTCAAAGAAACAAGCCCAGAGAGGAGCAAGGTGGCAGGGCCCCAGAATGGCAGAGCAGGGCAGGCAAGCACCCCCCACCCCCAGTCCTGGCTTGCCCCCTGTTTCTAGCTTGCCCCCCATAAGCCTCGTCTTCCCAGCCCAGCTTCCTGCTCAGCGCGGCTTTCTGGGACCAGATAGGTGCATTTGAAGGAGGGGGTTGGGGGAACAGCAAAACTGCTTCTTCAGTTAAAAATCCCCTGAAACAAAGGGCTTTTTTTTTGTGCCCCTCCCCCACCAGGCTCAGAGAGAAAGAGAGATTAAGTTTGAGGAGTCCCTTCCAATCAGAAAGCCACCATTTAATTACAATGCGCAGGAAATTACAGAGTGAATGGGCAGGCGGGTGATAAGGACTGCCCTGCAGGGTGACAGGCCTGAAACCCAACCACTTCATCACAGAGCTTTATCACAAGAGCCTGTCTGGAAGGCTGACAATCTGATTGTACTGTCAACTCAATTCATAATTAATATATTTATCAAATTAATTACTGAAAATATCTCCCTAGCGCTCGCCGTAAACCAGGGGCTCGCTTCATGGCGGGCGGGCTTCGTTTTCTGCTAATAACCGTGCTGTCAGTTTAATGAGGGCAGGGAGCGGCCCCTGTTTTGCCTGGCTGACAGACAAATTGCCCTCTTACAGGGAATGATCCCTAGAATTTAAGAGAAGAAAAGAAATATGGCATTGTTTGGTGACAGCCGCAATTGGAGGCTTGTCTTGGAAACTTTGCATCAATTCTGCCATACAAGACAGGGGGGCAGGGGGAGCTCTGCAGCGGCTGAATAAATACTTTATGAATTCCTGACTGATTCCTTCACCAGGGGGTCCTGGGCCCAGCGGCTTCTCTGAGGCCTGAGTTAACCCTCAGCCTGGCCGGAACCTGCAGGTTGAGGTTCAGCTTTCAGGACTTGAGAAATAGGAGATTCTCGGTGGATGGGGTTTTGTGAGGAAGAAAACCCCACATGCCCCGGGGTTCCCAAAGCACCATGAGACCCTGAGATGAGCCCCTTGACTGCTCGTTTGGTGTCTGTGGGGAGGATGGCTTGCTTCCTTTGTTGGGGCAAAAGCTGGGGCCTCGAGAAGGGTTCTGAGTTGAGGTCTTTCCTGGCGGACCCTGAGGCCCGTGGACCACGTGGTGAACCCGAGTGCCCTGCGTGGTCTTGCACGGCTCCAGCCCTAGGCCTGCACCAGCCCCGGGGCCCAGCCAGCTGTGTGGCCCTTGCCTGCCCGTGCAGGAGCTTGCCTGCCCAGGTGAGGTGAGACAGGTGGGCTCAGGCCATGCCCAGGGCAGGGGCGGTGGGAAGCCCACATCGTGGCTGAAATGGGCAGGAAGTCCAGAGTGGCCGCATCTGTGCCTGCAGAACTGAAGTCCAGGGTCAGAGGCCCCCGCCAGCCTGCCTGAGCCGTCACCCCAAGCTGCCACTCCCACAGAGCTGCCTGCAGGCTTCCTCTTTGTGGTCAGAGGTCCTTACTGAAGTCGGGCGCTTCCGTGCATGCTCTCCTGTAACCCACGCTGAGCACGAGAGCAGGCACACGAACGGTCCATGTGAACGAAACCGTCGTGTTAACCCTGGCGCTAGCGTAAGCGATTAACACCCTTTAAAATCATTTCGTGTGTGTGTGTGTTGCCTGTTCGAGCTGTTGGAAGGGCTCAAACGAAGGATGTCCCGGTCCATTTGAAACTGTAACGTTGTTGAGGAATTCGTTGTCTCCACATCTTTATAGCGCCCGGATGTTCCAGTGGCGCAGCGCCTCCTATTACACATCTAACAGGGGTAAGTTCATGGGAAATGTTTTTTTAAATAGCTCGCTGGCTGGGGGAAATGTCAGCTGAGGCTGGGGAGGGCCAGCCCTGTCCTGTCACCGGGCACAAGTCAGTGTTCACGGAGGGGGTCGGCAGGGAACGGCCGCAACACTTTCTGAGAAGGTCTTGCATAGCAGAGATGGGCATAATTTATATGCGGTTTAACTATCTTTTAAACGGCCAGTTCCTGCCCATTTGGCTCAGTGGCGCTGTAAAGTTAACGCAGTGAGACAGGTAGGGCTCTCGGGCATTACACCCAACATGGGACGTAATGACTTGGGGCCACTCAAAGGCCTGGCAGGAGGTCAAGCGATGAAGCCATCGGTGCAATGACTCAGGTCTCAGTCAAAGGGATGAAGACACGAGGAACAAAGCTCAGGGCCAGGTGACAAGGAGAGGTGGCATGTGTCTACTCTAGGCGTGTAAGTAGAGGGCATGCTGCTTAGAGGTTGGGATAGGTGCAGTTCCAAAACTTATAGAACCTCCTTGGTGGTCAAGCTCAGGGACGTGGCACCATTCATTCATTCATTCATTCATTCATTCAACAAGCAGTTTGTCACCCCCTGTTCCGTGCCAGGCTCTGGCTAGGCTACAGCTATAACCAAAGTGCGACTCCCAGGTGTCTCCAAGTGCACAGTCTCAAACTCCAGATGCTTAACCAACACAGGCGAGCTCGATATTTTCACATTTGTACACATTTCTGGGCTCTGTCTTCAGAGAGGCTGAGGTGGAAGCTCGTAGCTAGGACCCAGGAACCCACATTTTAATAAAGAGCCCCGGTGATTCTAATGCAGACCAAGATGCTATGAAGACCAGGCTTTGAGAAACACTGGCCTGGTGGGAAATATGAAAGGGTAATAACTCAAGGAAAGGATGCCAAGAATTTCCTGGAGACGCCGGGGTCCAAGGATTAAAAGAGCTACTATATGCAAAGCGCTGAACACAGAGCCTCTGCTTTCATCACCGTCATCATCATCATCGTGACCATCATCACACTGAATGAACTGGGAACATGAGATTGTGCCGTGAAGGACCAGGGCCAGGTGACTCACATCTGTGCTTTCCACTAAAACTCAGGATGGCGACAACCCCCATTCCTGTAGGGCCGGGGTGGGGGTGCAAGCTCACTGCCACGTTTGGCATGCGGGGGAAAAAATGGCTGCCCAGGAAGAGCCGAGAAGGAAATAGGAAGCCTGGGAGAAGATCTGCTTCAACAAGTGGGTCAGTCAAAGGCCGGACTTCCCAGCCCCCAAGCTCCAGGTCCTGGGGGGTTGGAGGGGGGGGAGGCTGGCAGAACAGAGGAGTCTGAAGTGTGGCCCCCTTGCCCACAGACCGGCCACATACCTGCCACATTGCCTTGTGGTGGCACCAAAGACAGAGAACGATCAGATAGAGCAGCAAAGAGAAGTAAATCATAGGCCAGTGTGCAGAATTGCTACCATCATCCTTGGTGGCCCGGAAAGTGCTAGAATAGTCTGGAAAATGTTCAGAACAGCAGCTGAACAGCCTGCAGCTGGGCCAATAGAAAGCACTCACGCAGAAGTTGAGAGCAACAAGCCCTCCGGACAGCCAGAGGCTAGACGAGAGGGAGGGAGGCCTGTATAAGCAGCAACGGCCTTCAATGTGCTGTGTGAGCTTCGGCGAGTCCCTTCCTCTGAGTGTCTGTTTCCCCACTTGTAACATGAGGGTCTTCGAGGGTCCCGGGATCTCGGAAGTCTCTAAAATGGTTCTTATTTAAAATAATAACAATTTCCCTGGACTTTGCTGACCGTAAAGGCTTGTGGTCATTGAAGCCGTGAGACTTAAGAAAGTAGAGAGAAATAAAACTCAGCAGGTGTAAGAATACTAAAAATAAACATAAAGCCTGGCCTGCAGCAGGAAGCCTACATATGAGCTGAGATCAACTCTGGTACTTGCAGCCCCCTAGCCTGCCCCACAATGAGGAGCCCACTCAGGCTGAGTCCCTCGCACAATAGGACTTTGTGACATGATATGACCGATCTGCTTTGGAGAGAAGGGTAGAGCGGCTGTTCCTCTGTTGAGCGGGCTTCTCGGATTTCCAGGTGGACAATGACTCCCTGAGGATAAAACTAAGCACCAGGAATCACAAGGGGCTTTGAGAATGTGTGGACAGTGGAGGTTATGATCAGCTCATCACTGTCACAGTGAATTAACTAACAGACGTGTCACATCCCTGTGCCATCGTCATGGCCTCGTGCCCTGAGCCGCTGCTCAGTCCACCAGGCAAGGAAGCCCAGACCCCGAGTTTCACCCTTTCAGACTCTGTGGGGAGGTATCTGCTGGTTTCACCCCCCAAAGAGCAGAAAACTGACTACAGAACTAGGAATTCTGGAAACAAGGTTTATCTGCAGTTAACTACAGGGGGTGAAAGGAGGACTGTGTGTGTCAGACAGATCTGGGCTCAGGAACTTTTGAGATGTTGTAACGAATGGCTTATCCTGTCTAACCCTGACTTTCCTCATCTGTGAAGTGGGTACAATGACACTGTCAGCCATATGGATAGGACTTCAAAACATCAGCCTTTCCCGTGATGACACGGAGTCCGTGCCCCCTCCCTTCAGCATGGGGAGAACCTTGTGACTGCCCGAGTGAATAGAATGTGCCAGAAGTGATTCTGCGTGGCTTCTGAGGCTCTGTCATCAAAGGCGACAGGACTTCTTGCTGGCTTTCCTGAGAGGAACAGGCACCTTGGGATTCCTGGGCTGACAGTGAGAAAGCTGGTGACTCAGAAGCCACCACGCTGGAGCGTCGGTGTGAGGACATCACGCAGAGGCAGAGTGCGAAGCGCAGGGAGCCCAGCTGCTCTGTCCTCCTGGTCCCTGCCCCGTGAGTGAGCCCGCGGGTGATCCCAGGCCCGGGCTTCTGCCACCCCAGCGTTGGCCAAGTACAGGGAGAAGGGGGCACTGAGCCCCACCCAGGAACCACAGCAGTGCTGGGGCTGTTTTTCAGCTGGTGATGGTTTGGGACACAGCCTTAGATGGCTGGAAGAGGCCCTGCAGGGACTGTCATTATTCTGCATGAGAGATACAGGAAGGGACTCGGAATTGGGGTTGGAGGAGGGGGGCCAGGATGCAGGTGTGGGGAGACCAGATGATCGGAGCCGCCCCCAGCATATTTCTCCCAGCTCCAGTGGGGATGGGGCCTTCCCGGAGTTACCCGAGGACGGTTACTGGGATGACAAGGCAGAGAAAATACAGAGAAAGCTAGCTAGAGGGCTGGGAGAATCTAGGCTGGAAGAAGGTTCTGAGACCTTTGCTATGAAAGCCAAGAAAAGCACAAGACCCACCACCGTGCCCCAGAGCCCTGACAGCCAGACATGGCCGACCAACAGGGATGATGACCTAGGGCGACAGCACACAGTTCCATTCCAAACCCTTGGCCAGAGGCGGGCAAACCGGGGCCCATGAACTAACTAAACCAGCTTTCTACCTCTGTTTGGAAATAAAGCTGTATTGGACATTTTGTGCATATTGGCTATGGCTGCTTTTGCACCACAAACACCCAATGGCGCAGTTTTGGCGATGCCTTCTGACCACAAAGCCTGAAATATTTACTATCTGATCTTTCCAGAGAAAAGCTATCAACAGTGAGATCCTGAGACAACATGCCCCGCGCCCCGGCGTGGTCTTCGCTCGGAAAGGCGCTCAGGGGTATGTTCACCCCCCCCACCCCACCCCTGTTCATGCGCTCAGCCATGAGCCCCTGAACGGCAGGCTTCCAGCTGCACCTTGGGGAACAGAGTAGTGAATAGACACAGTCCTTGTCCTCTGAGTTCCCCGTGCTGTGCCAGAGACCGCCACACGATCACAGGACTAGGGTCCAGAATGGGCAGAACCACAGGGTGGCACACTGCAGGGGTCCGCCCGCCAAAGAGAGGCAGCCAACCCTCCTTAGGAGCGAGGGCCTGGGGAGGCATCTGGGGAATGAGGATGGTGAACGTCCTGGGCAAGTGGGGACCGTGAGGGACCTGGACAGAGGGAACAGGCAGAACTGGGAGGGAACAGGGCATCCAGGGAGAGGTCATTCCATTCACTGTGCAGGGCAACCAGGGTATGAGGCAGCCTGTGGTAGGAGAGCTACGAGGTGGAGCAGGCAGGTTACGCAGGGCAGGCAAGGCCTGAGGGCACAGCAGAGACGGCCGGGGCCAGAAGCCTCAGCCCCGAGAAGTAGAGCGCACTCAGGTGGAGAGAGCAAGCGCACAGGTCCCGCACGTGGGCCGACCTGCACCCGCCCAGCGGAGTTCCCGCTGCTCTGTCTGTCTGTCTTCCTCGCAGCGTGCCCACTCTGGGCCCCTGGCTCTTCCCGGGGTCAGAGGGCAGGAGCAGCCGTGATGGGTCACCTCTAAGTGGTGAGGGCCATCCCTGCCCATATCTGGGAACTTCCCATCAAGTGTATTCAGGGCCCTTCCTACTGTAGCAAGTTTCATCTCAGGCCAAGTGTCAGGCAGGACAAAATAATCACTAGCTAGAGCACATGAATGGCGGGTGGAGGGTGGAAAGAATGGGTCAACACAGCCCCATGACATGTGTCATCTTCAGAGTGGTTGCAGGTGATGGGTGCCCTCCAAGCCTCCCTGAAAATGCATCTACACGTGTCACAAGGAACAAGGGGGCCTTTGTCCGTGGGCCTGGCATCTGGGAGGCAGCCGGGCACAGGCCTTTCATCTGTGGCCGGAACACGGTCGCTTTAAACTTGAGGGCGGCTAGGGGTACCCAAGCCCCTTTGTATCTGCAGAATACACTCTTTTAAAGTTGTGTGGCCTGCCCACTGTGCCTTCATTCGAAGCAGGTAACTGCATTGCTATTTCCACAAATCTTATCACTAAATACGGAGGCATTGTATGAAAACAATCCAACTTATAAAGATTGTTCCCCCCGACAACCCTGCTTATCAATTATTACTGTTATCATTGTCATTTTGTCTACAGGACTAAGGGGTTTGAATCACTGCTATGAAGAAGGCAAGCCCTGAATGGAAACCCTCTACACAGAGTCGTGGGGGAGCTTGTCTTCTATGGCGCCGACTTGGGCTAGACTCCGTCTGCCATGAGTGCACCCCTCAGCTGAGAGCATGCTTGTCCTGGGTGAAGGCAGGGTGTCAGGGAGGGCACAGATATTCAGCATGGGTGCAAGTCCCAGCTCTGCCCTGACGTCCTGGGTGACATTGGGAAACAAGTCCTCTACCCTCTGCAGACCTCAGTGTTTTCCTCTGCAAAATGGGAAGCTCCATGATTCCTAAGTCTTAGAATAAGCACCTTGAACCCCTTGGTAAAACAAAACAAATTAAATTTTAAAATAACATCCTCTTAAAAGCCCACTATTCTAATCCTCGGTGTTGAGAGGGATACAAGTCATAAAACCCCACATAAGCCACAATCCTCCTGAAGTTTCAGCCTCTTAACCCATTTCCATTTTGCCCCAAGACAGCGTTTACCCCGAGACAACTCACAGATTTCAGTCTTAACTTCATCCCAAGGGTTGCGAGGAAATATCTCGCTTTTATTATAATTTTCACATCGCTCTAGTATATCAATAGTCTTTGAAAACAAATGGCATCATTCTGTTTATAGCATTCTGTTTTTAGTAGTGGTGTTTCCATTTACAAAATATACTCATTCTCAATTGCTGAAAGTATCAAATCCCAGAAAACGTAGCGTGTGAAAAAAATTATTACATAGTAATCATCTTATAGATTTGTTACATTAGGACTAGAGAGACAAGTTCTGTTTAGAAATAACTCCAAGAACAGTTTTCACATTTTATTTTCACATTGAAAACCAGTCAGATTTGCTTCGGCCTCAAAGAGTATGTTTTGTAAAATTAAATGAATGTGGCCGCGAGCTGCACTATTTTTTTCTAAAAGGAAAATGGGTTGAAACAGTGTGTAATTGGGTCAAGGATCTATAGATGGCAGCCTCTTGCTAACTAAGATCTAAGGGAAAAAATGCTTCCATCTACAGTTTCTCAGCGAACTGAACAGAAACCAGACAATTAGTTATTTATCTTCAGAAGCCTTAAATCAGTCTTCTTCAGACCAATGTGGCTATTGGGAATGTTTAATCTTGAAAATAGAAAGTCTGTTTCTAAAGTAGTTATTCATAAATCATAGTCTACTAGGGGAAAATATTCTACAGACAAGGCTGTAATTTGTGAAATATTGTCACCTGAATGTTTAATCTAGTGGCATAGACTCCGTGTAAGCAGGCAAGCCTTCCAGATTCTTTTCCACCAAGTCTCACCCCACCCCCACCTCCCACCCCTCAGTGGCCTCTCCAATGTGGCTCAGCTGTGAGACATCATGCCTTCAAGGCAATGGGTGGTTGTTGCCTTTTTCCTTTGTGATGTTGAATCATTCCTCAAATAATCCAGTTTGGGTCTTTCATGCCCATTTCCAGAGCCTCATCCAACCAGTAGAAATTTATATTCAAAAGTCTGAGCCAATGGAGGAGTTTGACCTCAATGACAATCAAAGACATTCTAATTAAAACAAAGACACACCATGGCTACACTTTAATTTGACAAATGTTTATGAATGGCTGGAATTAGTTGGAGCCGTTATAAAAGTTGTTTTTGTAGGCCAAAAAAGGATTGGTTGGTCAAAACTCAGTAATTTTATTATATATGATTCTGCCTATATGCCAGGGTGAGTGCCAAATGCTGGTGGGGGCACCGTAGAGGCAGAAGGTAATAATAGCAACATCAGAGGAAACTAAAAGGCTCCATTTCTTTAAAAAATATATATATGAATAACCAACACTAGTGAGCGTTAAGTGAAAAAGATACTTTCCCAGATGGTTGTTGGGGGTATGTACTGAACTTGTAAATCTAAAGATCTAAAGTGATAGTGAAGAGAAGAAAAATCTAGAAACGGGGTGATGAGAACAGTGAAGAATTCATGTCTTCCCCCCAGAAATGCTCAACCAACCAGTGTTCTTGCATTTTTGTGAAACTTTGGTCATAAAGAGCATTTGCAGAGCATGCATACAGCATGCATCTTGATATTGAAAAGAAACTGTCAGGCAGCTCACTGAGACATCAGAGTTCCGCATGCAGCCAATTGTGTAAGGAGGCACTCATCGTTTGAGTTTTAGCTGAAAGGTTGCAAATCAAGGGGGTAGTCATCTCTCCTGGCCCCCAATACTCCCGTTATGGCCTGTTTACACCTCTAGGAGAGCGCCTAGCTCAGTCCCCTGGGACTCCTGCTGCTTGGTTACTTACGCTGGAGCCTGCTCTCCCGCCCCCTGGTGCATCCCATAAGGGCAGGGGCCTGTCTGCCTTGCATCCCATATTCATGCCTAACACCCTGGCTGCAGAGAACGAACAGTCATTACTTGTTGACTTCAGCTTTCCTCTAGCGATGGAGGGCCCCAGTCCCTTCTGGCAACTCCAGAGTTTCTCTGTTCCTGGCAAAGCTGGATGCGGAGTTTGCCCATGGGCTCGCAACATGGAAATGGTTTGGCGACCCCACCCTAAAACCATTTCAGGAAAAGAACGAAGGGGCCACCAAAGCACAGGAAGGAGGACTGAGCACTCAGAGCCCAGTCCCACGACAAAGAATGAGTTGAAAGGAAGAATTCTGAGCAGCCCACTTATTTGGGATTCACGGGCTCACGCGCACAGCGCTCCCCTGATAAGCTGCAGAATCTAAAACTCCTTATTAAATGTCAGATAAATCGGCTAGCCTGGGGCGAAGCCGGTGAACGGGTGGCGTGTGCTCCAAGTCCCGGTCCTCTGTAATTGATGGGTTCTGAATAAGCAGGACCAATCCAGGCTGATTGTGGATGACATGACTATAGCCAGCAAAGTTCACCTAAGAAATATGTGAACTTTAAAGTACTTGAGCACAAATCAAGACAGTGAGTTTTTATAAAAATCTTTACTAGCTCAAACCACTGAAGCTCAGAATGACCTTTATCCTTGAGCTGAGTGACTGGTGGTATCGGGCTCAGAGCCCCTGCAGAGCAGAGCAGGAGAGAGTGAGCCAGGGTCACCGCCCCCAGCCCTCCGGGCGCGTGTCTGTGGACAAGGAGGGCAGTGACTTTGAGATGTTAACTCCTCTCCCTGGGTCCACTGGAGCAGACCCCCACCCTCCGCCCCCCGCACTCCTTTGCAGGGTATTAGATGGGGCCTCCCATTTTCCCCTGCCCTTTGGGTTCTGGGCTGCAGTCCTACCTTCTTTTCTGCACTTGGACACAGACAGGGGCACCTTTGGGGAGCCCCCCCGGCCCAGTATCAGGTGAGCTCAGTAACAGGGCTTCACACAGGCCTTGCGGACATCAGACAGCACACACGTGTCCACACCAGATTTCCCCACACCACCCCTTACAGCCCGTTCACCTGTGACAATGGGGGCATCTGAAGGTCTCAGGCTGTGACAGGATATGGCTGGCTGGGTTTTCAGCTGCATCTGTTGGACTCCTACCCTGGCTCTTCCTACCTCACCAAGCTACGTCCCTTCTGATGCCCAGATCGGCACTGTTCCAGTCTTATGCTAGATGCGGGTCACCTTCACAGAGCTCCCAGCTATGTGGGGAGAGCGCACGGTAAAAACACCTCCCCGGGTAACAAGTCCAAGCTCTAGCCAGTCAGGAAATCCTTTCTAGAACAATGGTGTGTTCTGACTGATTATTGCTTCATTCACTCACTCACCATCCATTATTCATTTCATTCATTCAACCCGTACTCATTGAGCATCTACTTGGTACCAGGAGACACAGTCATAAACCAACATTTCAAAAGACATGGGTCTGGGAGTGAGTACACATCAGGGAAGGGAACTTTCCAGAATTATCTAGACGTTTCACACTTGCCTTTTGCCTATAACTAGCTACCTAATGCCACTGGATAGCAAAACCAAAACCATGCATCTCATAGTATGGCCGCTGAGACTACTTGAGGTAGAAGCGGCATGAGGCAGGTTGATGGGACACCTAGTTAAATCTGAATTTCAGGTAAATAACAGGGAACTTTTTTAGTATAAGTGTGTCCCAGATGGTGTATGGGGCATACCTCCACTAAAAAATGTTTCATTGTTCATCTGAAATTCATATTTAATGAGGCACCTGATACTTTGATGCGCTAAATCTGGCAACCCTGAATCTGCTCGATCTTTTAACTGAGCTTCCTTGTTTAAGAGATGGGCCTAGAGAGTCAAGGTCATCCCCAGAGCAAGAGAGTGACATGGTCAGAGGCCCGAGGCCAGGTTTCAAGGACCTAGTGCAGGGTTCTTTCTGCTCCCCTAGGCTGCCTTCCATGTCCCCAGCTAGAGGGGCCAGGAGGCAGCAGGGACAAGCTCTCAAATGAATGAATCAAGCCACTCAGCCACTCAGCCACCGTGCGTGCCAAATGCCTTAAGCTTCTGTCTCATCCGCAGAATGGCCCCGAACAGTTCTTAATCATGGTGGGAAAGCCAGGATTGTGATAGTGCAATTCCCCAAGAGCCAGGGTTGCTCTGACCCTGGAATCAAAGGCCAAAGCCACAATTAGAAGCCCAGTTAGTCACCAGGACTCCCCCCACCACCCCCCTGCCACCCCCAGGCTGTAATTGCAGACAGGTGTGCTGTGCCCACCGTGGCCTTGTTGGCTGAAATGCTTCAGGGAAAATCAAAAAGTAATACGGGCCGCAGCTTAGGGGAAATCACATTTCCCCCGTAGAGCGACATCTCAGGAGACAGTGGCCAACTTCGAGGTGCCTTTATCTGAACACATTCCATTAGGAAAGGAGCAGGAAGAAGGCCTGGCCTTTCACGGTAACTCAATCGGACTCCGTGGCATTCACAGGGGTATCGGTTACCATAAGCCTCGGGGGGCAGCAAGGAGATTAAGACGCGGATTACCTGCCACTTACTATGTGTCATCAAGTAGAGAGCGGCTTCGGCTGCAAGCCCCGTTTCCTCGGGTCCCGGCAGGCTTTTCTCAAAAGGATGGTTGACAGCATTTCTAAGCATGTTTTAAACTGTCCATCATGTCAGTGAGGGGGACTCGCCAACAGAGTGTCCACAGCGACCACTGGAGGGATTTCTGACAAGTGGCCCTTTGTGAAGTGATGAGAACGGGGACCGAGGGGGTGCTGGGCATTGTTATGGACGCTCCAGGCCCACTTAAATGCACCCTTAAAGCCAACATCTTCCGACATGTGTCAGCTTTACACTTCTCTCCTCAGTCAGTGTGCATGCTTGACCACAACGGTGTGGTTGTCAAGACAGACGTAATCAGCCGGACACCATCCCTGGCGACAGAAGAAGCCAGCGTTAGCCCACTCTGGGTCTGGGCCGCCAGGCCAAGAGCAGGCTTTCCTCTCCAGTGACAGCCCCACGTGAGAGCCAAGCCTGGTGGCTTGAAGAGCTGGGTCCCCAGCCACTGTCTACACCAGCCGTCAGCAGAACATGACGTGTGGGCCGGAGCCAGAGCACCGGCTATTTTTATAAAGTTGTCCTGAAACAGCCATGCTCAGGCGTTGAGGGCTCGTTGCCTATGGCTGCTTTCACACTCTTACGGTGGAGATGAGTCGTTACGACAGAAACTGTGTGTCCCACAAAGCTTAACGCATGTACTATCTGCCCTGGTCTAAGCCATTCCTTAGAGCTCACTGTCCTGCTTACCCTCCGCTGTGCGCACGGGCTAGGGTGCAGGTCATGCCTCGACACGTCCCGCATTCCAGGACATTGAAGGAGCAATTGCTAAAGAGAACCCCTCACTGAGGCCCAAGGCCTAGGAATTCCAGGTGGAGTTCATGTCAACTGAGTTCCCTTCACGAAGAATTTCAATTGGGCCAAAAGAGACCGAATACTCACTTTTGCTAATTATCCCAAAGTGGGTTGCTTCTCGTTGCCAAGGGGAGTTAGGAGAGGCCCCCCTTCGACCCTGGGGCTGAAGAGCCAACCACGATTCGCACCCAGCCCTCCTTCCATCCTTACCTGCTGCACGCTCGCAGGACTGTGGTAGGTGAGTCGTTATGTGCTTGTCCCATGCCTGTCACTGAGCAACAGCTGCCGGGCCAGGTTGGTCATGCCAACTGCTCTACAGCTTTGGTCCTGCACCCAAGTGGGACAGCTAGATGGCTTCTGAACACAACTTGTGCTCATGCGATGCCTGCACAGACGTGGCCTTCCTCCCATCGGCACCCGCGGGCCGCTCCCACCCCCCAGCCCCACCCTGCGAGGTTCTCCAGCGTATCTGTGAGACCTTCCTGACGCCTCCAGTCAGATGGCCCTGCCCCCTCCCTGGGCCTCCAAGCAGCTCTTCCAAATGTCTCATGCAGGACTGATCAAAGTCCTGGCAGCAGTGTGATCTGTGCCAGGGACCCCACGGCATTCACAAATCAATGGTCTTCACTTGAGTGATACCAGGTGGAGGGGTGGGCATGGGGTGGAGGAGCCTCTGCCCACGTGACCCCAGGACACCTTCCAAATCATCTGCCTACAAGGCAAGTTGGTGGGTGCTTACACAGGGACTCTGTCCCTTGGCCAGGGTCCAACCTAGAAAATGCAAGGTGGACCTTCAAGGGCCAGAGCAGGAGGAAAAGCCCAGAAAGAAGATGGAGGCTGTGAGGGGGACTCCAGGCCAAGGAGGAGCACTGCCGGGCAAGTGAGCCCTCCAGTCCCCAGTGGGAGTGGGCCCACCAATACCGCCATCTCCACCCCTCCGTCACGTCAAGGTGGGAGCAGTGTCGGGACGCTTGGTCAGCCAGCACTACTGACTGAGCTCCAGGGGCCACAGAGTTCAGACTAACTCGGGCATCGGGGGGGTGCCCCCATGCGCTCTGTGCCCAGAGCTGGAAACTGGGCTTGAGAAGGGATCTGCCCACAAGGCCGGTGGGTGCTGGGGCTCAAGCCCAGGCCCCCAGCTCCCAGGCCAGTGCTCTGTGCACAAGGTGACGATCCTAGGACTCCTGGTTGGGTGGTGGATGGACTGGCCTCTGCACCGAGTGACTCCGAGTAGCAGGTAATTCATCCCCTCCCCCCAGGCTTCCCCGGCTGACGTCTGCCTGACACGGAGGTTCATGGTGAAAGAAAGCTGCTTCCTGGGTTTGCCAAAAGTGCTCCAAAATTATCCACACCGCTAGGTTGCCCATGAGGACTTCTGAGGTCAGAGCAGGTCCCAGGAGCCTCGGCTCCCCGGAGCCTGGCACGGCGCCTGGCACACTGTGGGCACTCCAAGCTCCAAATGAGCCTCTGACCTGGCTCCTGGCCCTGCCCCCAGGGGTCTCCCCTTGTCTTGGACCTGAACCCTCTTCTTCTCCTTCCCCTGGACTCATACAAGTAGCGATGGGGACTCCATGACACTGGACTACAGAAGCCGGTTTCCTTGGCCCTTCTGGGAAAATCCTTCAAAAATATGATTCCCTGTGTCTCCAGCGACCAAAGTTAGAGATAGGCTCCAGGCCTGACTTTGTCGGTTATCACCTGGTGGGAGGACCAGACAGGTAAGATGGGATGTCCGTGCTCTTGTCTCTAGGCCCATTCAGTCTCCCGCAGATGGGGGCTCTGCCAATACAAGCTGCTAATACTGGCTGATACCGCTAATGCCCGGATTGTGGAGTCACAGGCAAGCAAGGAAGAAGAATTGGGAGGTGGGGGTCAGGCCTTCCCTAAAGGACACCTGTAAGGTGAGCAAAGCCTCTCTCTGAGCCCTACGCCTCCTGCAGACCCTCCACCCGCCCACCACACCTTTGAAAGTCAGTGTGTAGCCTCGGACCTTGAGCCACTAGAGCACTGGCCTTGGCTGTGCTCCAAACAGGACTCCCCATCTCCCTGGCCCTTCCCCAGCACGGAGGCAACGTGCTTGAATCACTGAGCTCTGAATTCCCCCGTGACCTTTCCAAATGCCAGGCCCTGCTGATGCTCGCACTACGAGGAGGGACACCTTCCAAGGGTCACATGCAAGCTGTGGAGGGTGGCGAGGGTGTCCTCAGGGCCTGAGCCCCATCCCACAGGAAGAACCGCGGGGGGCCGCTCCAAGCTCTCCCCTGCTCCTGCCAGCTGCTCCAAATCGCCACAGCAAACCCGCGCTGGGAGCAGCTGACCATCATTTGGGTCAGTGTGGTCAGTCTGCAGGCGCCAAACCCGCCCGAGTCCCGGGCCTCTGCCCACCGCACGGGGGCCACCACCCACTGCCCAGATCTGCAGCCTCCCTCCTCTCCCTGCTCTGCCATCCCGGGACCAGGCGCACGGCTCTCCACGCTGCCAGGAGGTGAAGAGCAGCATGCTGCTACCAAACACGTTTCTAGTGCTCTTTTCCACCCGTTGGCTCCTGGGCCAAAGTCTGCCTTTAAGTGGAACATCCAGAGCCTCTCCCCCCAGCCCCCTACCATCGAGAACCTGCCCCCCCACCTCCTCTTGTCTCTCAATTTCTCCTTTTTTCTGCCTCTCACAGGTCATTGTGAGACAGTGAGGGACAGCCCTGGAGTATTCAGTTCCAAACGCTCCCCAGCAGTTCTCAGACGGCACAAAGCCCCGCGGTGAATGTCACATTGAGTCCCTGCAGCTGCACCTGCTGGCAGCCCCAGCCCCTCCGGTTCAGCGGGGGGTCACTGAGCACTCGCAGATTCTCCGATGGCAGGAGAGCTACTATGTTTTCAGTTCACAGTGAGATTAAATCTACAACGTTTGACCCGTCTAATTTATTTTGTGGCTGACGGAGCAAGGAAAGCCTGTAGTCGGATCTGGACGCATTTCTTCCCCCTTTAAACAAAGCCCCGTGGAATCGGTAGGAAGCCGTCAGCAGCTGGCGTTTCAGTCCAGGCTGGGATGTGGACACCGGTGTGTCGTGAGCACTGGACATTGCAGCTCAGGGCTGCGGGACGTTGGCCCTGTTTTTCCCACCAGACGGCAGGCGTGGGCTCGTGGGTGGTGGGCGCGTGAGGCTGCGATAAAGTCTGAGCACCAACTCGGGGCTGCTGACCTTGATGGAGGTCAGACCTTCTCTGAAGTGGGCCAAATGTGGCTGCATGGGTCGATGCACTGTGCCCACCTTCCGGCCAAGGCTGGGCCTTCCCAACCAGTTTTCTCTCCTCCTCCAAGCTGCAGAAAACACACTCACTATGGTCTCCAGGTTTGAGAAACCGATGCACTTCCATTCCTACCAGTTGTACACCTCCCAGCGGCAAGGTTCAGCCACAGCTCTCCAGTGGCCGCTCTCCGTGGATTCCAGAACCGGACGCGGTCACGTGGGTCAGGTGGGGAAGGCCGGCGGAGGATCAGCCAGGCCTGAACCTGTTTCCAGAGGGAGCCGGTGAAGTTCCCTCAGCAAGGAGGAAGCAGAGAGGCTGCGGGTTAGAAAGGGAGCGGGAGCCGTGGGCTCTCAGGTGGGGAGGCAGGTAGGATTCTGCGTGAGGAAGGATGAGGGCGCTCGAGGCCAGAGAGGGCGGGAAGAACAGACGCCCTGTGAGGCCTGAGGACACCAGCCTGGGTCTGCGTGTGGTGACGATGCGCAGGAACTGGGGACACTCATCAGCTGTCTGCTGCTTAGCAAGAGAAAGCAGGTGGAGGAGCAGATCTGAAGAACACAAAACAGCAAGTTCAGGGAAGGCCGATTGGGCGTCAAGACGACGGCTGCTCAGCTGTGCTGAGAATTGACCACGAGACTCAGCAAAGCACTTGATATTATTACCTTATTTGCCCCACAAAACAACTCGATGAGGTGGGTGTTGTTTCTCTTCCACTTACCAGGTGTGGACACTGAGGCTCAGAGAGATGAAGGAATGGGCTCTAGGTCACACAGCGAAGCGCGATGGAGGAAGGGCCTGGGTCTACATGATCTGATTCCAGGACCTGGCATCTTAGTTGCCACACTACTCAGCCAGTCGAAGCTTACCGACATGGGTCTAGAGCTGGGGAATGAGGTCTGGGGTCCTCTCATCAGGGTGCCATCAAGTCTCCACGAGCAGGATGTTTGCGAAGCCAGTTAGGGACAGGAGGCCTCCCCCGTGGGCTGACCAGATGTACCATTTGAAATGGGGCAGGACCATTGTTTTCTGTCCCATTTAAAATGGGATGTCCGGTCAGCCTAGCTCACAGGTACAGCCCCCCACGGTGGCTATGCCAAATCCTCCACCTGCCTCAGGGCTTCAGGCCTGGCAAGGAGGTGCCCCATAACGCTAAGGGGGCCTGGAACTACAGGCCCAGGAACGGTGGTTCTACTGTAAGCTGACCAGATTGTAACATTGGTAAAGCGGGACACCATTGACCAAGGGGGAGGGGGTTCTTGATTAAACATTTGGTCTATCTCCCGCCGTTCCCTAGCTTGTCGTGCATCCTTTCCAAACATCGGGACTTTTTTTAAAACGCCGCGGGATGCGTGACACATTGTTAAAAATCGGGACTGTCCCGCCAAAAGCGGGACGTCTGGTCACCCTATTTTACTGAGACCCGTGTGCCCCCTGGGACCAGGATGTGAATGTCGGCTCAGGCTGGGCCAGCACCAGGTATTAACTATAACACATGAATTATGCCATTCGAGGAACGCTCAGAATGGAGAGTCACACCCAGAATGGAGAGTCACACCCCTCTTCCAGAGCCACACCTTAGAAACCATGACTAAGGCTTGGAATTAAAGGCAAATCAGCCCTCATGCGCGTTGCCATTGGGGTGCAGCAAGGAGAACCCTGCAGTTACGAGTCTGATTTTAAATATTTATTTATTTATTTTTATTGTTTTTTGACAGAGAGAGAGAGAGAGAGAGAGAAATACAGAGACAGAGAGAGAGCTGAACTGGGGGAGCTCCCAGTTCAGCATATGGTTCCGCACGGGCCGGGGCCGGGATTCGATCCCTGGTCCCCAGCGCTGCAAAGTGAGCGTTTAACCCACTGAGCCATCCCGGCTTCCCCACGAGTCTGATTTTAAAATGCCAACCTCTGAACAAGAGAAGCTAAAAGGACGTGTCGCGGTGTGGAGGAAGGCGTCCAGGAGGTGTGTGTTCTCATCAGAGGGCATGGCCCACAGAGCCAAAACTTGCAATAACTTTAGCCATGAAACAGTGAAGCTGTTTAGGCATGTTTTTTCCCTAGAAATAAAAACTTATACTTTCAATAATTATCCCAAAGTGAAGGCAGAAAAGGAATTGGGAAACCAGTGCTACTGGACACTCTCAGTTGACCAGTCTATTTTTTAATTCTTTTTATCTTTTTTCATTTTTTGCCAGTTTGACCAATTGCACTCTGGTTGGCTCATTAGAAGGGCTGTTTCCAAACAAGGATTTCTAGCTCTCCCCTCATTTCCTACAGACAGGTCAGAATGAATTGGGCAGGTACGTCTGTAGTGAGTTCTTACTGGTTCGTGGATATGACATTCATAACAACAGTTAACGATTATTAAACACAGATTATGTGCCACATAGCATTCAAAGGCACCCCCATGGATTAACTCACTGAATCCTTAGTTCGCCCTCTGAGACAATATAGTTATGCTTGCCATCTGACAGAAGAAGGATCGGGGCACAAGGGTGTCCTGTCACCTGCCGTGTGACCTCCTACTGGTAAGTGCTACAGCCAGAAATCGTGCCCAGGTGGGCAAATTACAGAGCTTCCTACTGAACCCTCCACCATACCGCTCAGAGTTTAGGAAGTCCAGAGGCACCTCGTGTAGGAAACCCAAGAGACTTGAAAATGTAAATCCTCACCAAAAACAGTGTGTTCATAGCAGCATTAGTCACAGTAACCAAAAATTGGAAAAAACCCAAATGTTCGCCAACTTACACATAGATAAGAAAATGTGATAAATCCACACAATGGAATATTACTCACCCACGAAGAGGGATGAGGCATAAACACACGCTACATCGTGGTTGAATCTTGAAAACGTTGTGCTAAGGGAAAGAAGTCAGACACTAAAGACTAATATGGAATGATTCTATTTTATATGAAATGTCCAGAAGAGGAAAAAGTCATAGAAACAAAAAGTGATTGCTAGAAGCTAAGGAGAGGGGGGTCTTGAAACTGGCTGGTAGTACATTTGGGTTTGGCTTTTTTTTTTTTCAGAGTAATAGAAATGTTCTAGAATTATGGGTAATGGTTGCCCAACATTGTGAACATACTAAACAAACACTAAATTGTGCACTTAAAAACAGTCAACTTCTATCCCTCTCAAAAATTGGGGGAAAAAACTCCACCTGGTATATCAGTGAGGACCTTCCCACTTTGCCCTTTGGTTAGTCCCTGGGCTGCAAGATGGCCACCCCCATTCCAGGCACCACACACAGACACGACAGCATCTCAAGGAAGAAGAGAGGAGGTTTTCAGAGAATAAAGAAAATTCCCAGAAGCCCTCAGTGGGTGTTCTCGCACATCTGCCCTCTACTAAATCGTCACTGGCAGGGGGACCGGCAGCTTCTTGGTCTGTTTGGACCCATCAGGATTTGCCCCTGAGTTTTGTCAGGGACGAGTGGGCACCTGAACGAAGCGGGACTTGGTCATTAGAAAGAAGGGCAGTGGCCACTATACAGTGTCTGGCATGTCTGGGGCTTGTTAAAATGTGGGTTCCCGGGGCTGCCTGCAGAGCTTCCACTTGGGCAGGGCTGCCATGGTTTCTGAACTCTGCATTTGATGTAAGCTCCTCAAACGCCTCTGACCAGGATGTCTGAAAACACACTCAAGCTTCCCTGCTACCTCAGATCTTCAAGTGATCTCCATTTCTCCCCTCAACTCATACATATCTTCGGGGAAAACCACCCAGAATAAAAAAAGGAAGGAACAAAGCAAGGAAGAGGGGAGAAAAGAGGAGGCTGAGAGGAGATGAACATTTCCTCAGCTTCCAACCTGAGCTTTGACACCCACCCCACAATGTCACAGCAAGCCTGCTATTACTCTACCCATTTCACAGATGCAGAGACTGAGGCTAAGAATCCCAGCTACGTGCAAGTGGAGGACCAGGAATTCAGACCCTGGTTTGAATTTGTGCAGCTGCTGCCACCAGACCCTTCCCCTCACCAGATGCACTGATCCAACACCCAAAATGTCTAAATTAACTGTGATTCAACTGGCTTGGAAAGCAACCATCTCTTAGCAAAGAGAGGTTGGGACTCCTACGTAGGCTACAAAGTCGTTCATATTTTCACATAAAAAAAAAAAAATTCATTCTCCCAGTATTAAAATTGCGTGCCTATCCCCTTTGGCCTGTTTTGTTTTAATAGTGCATTTTCTCTGCACTTGGCTTTGATGTCACTGAAAAGATGAACCTAATGCATTTATGCCGAACGGACAAGCATTTAGAATGTACCACTTCCGTTTGTCTAAAGCTACCTGCCTCTGCAGTTCACATTCCCTGCACCCGTGACCAGGCGACTGTGGAAAGCTGCCACTCACCATCCCGAAAATGGGTCAGGAAATGCTTCACAGAATAAACACCCGAGCCTAGAGCTGCCACCTGGGAGCGGCTTTCACCCTGAACCAGCTTGTTCGCCTTTTCAATCAGAAGCACTTATTTTTTCCTCTAGCTATTCAAGTCTCTCTTTTCCATGGATGAGAAAACCCGTTGAGACTAGAGTTTTAGGAGCAATAGAAATCTGAATTTTCATGTAAATGTCAACTCTGCCACACAATTTCCCTTGAGAGTTTCCCGGGACAGTTCCTTGGGGAATAATTCTGAAACCCCAGAGACTTGAGCCTCAGAAGGTCAGAGCTCTGCCCATGGGAAGGCTTTGTCACAGGTGAATTCGGGCATGTTGGCATTCCCCAAAGACAGCTGTCTTCTTGAGCTGGGACTCCGAAATACTGAGCAGGGCCGGAAGGTCAAGTCCTGAGCGCCCAGGTCAAGGTCAGTTCTGTGCCAATCTACCTGAGTGGCTACTGAGCACACTGGTGAGCGTTACCCATGTGGGTGTGGAGGTGGCTCATGAATCGGCAGGTTGGAAGGAAAGAAAACAGCTCCATGGGAGGCTGGAATTCGTGTAAACCCTGATGAATAAAGGTTCCATGAGACCAGAAGGCAGGGACTTGGAGTGTAGAGGTATGTCCTATGAGCACAGGGTTTTGGAGTAAGAGCGGATTGAGCTGGAAGACTGAGTGTTCACACAAACACCTGTGAGCTACGTCTCATTCCTTAGCCTTACAAAGTAAAAGACTTCCAGGAGCATCACTCAAGCCTCAGGGATGACCAGTCCTCAGCATCAGATTCCATCCCCTGAGACAGAAGCACTTTAAGCTGGTGGCACACGTTACAATGACTTAAAAAGCTTATCAGACAGGTAAGGACTCTCTCTGTGAGATGGGCAATGTTCCACGTAGCAATGGCATAAGAAGTTAGTGCCAGTATGGCCAGGCCTCTGCCCGCGTGCCAGATTGCCTCCTTTAACCTGGCTCACAACAACCTCATCCCCATTTTACAGATGAGAAAACTAAAGGTCAGAGAAGTAACTGGCCCAATAATCATGGAGCCAGGATCCAAAGGGCCTGCAGCGGTGCTGGCCTCCTCGTACAAAGCTGAATCGATACTCTTCGGATTGAACGTGAGTCAATGACCCCTTTCCTGTATTGATCTAAACTCTCTTCATGAGGGGTGTAACCTTCGTGCTGACCCCTTCCTGAGGACCTTTGATGAAGCAGGCACTGATTCAAGAGATGACATTCAGGCCACTCCATCTGCCATCTGAGGTCATCACTTGGAAGTGTTGACGGCAAGCTTTCGATTTCTACGTTACCATCCCAAATTGGGAAGTATCCCATTAAAATGCCAATGAAAACAATGCAACTCCGAAAAGTCTGGAGCTGAATCCCTTCCCTTAGACATATGCAAACCATGCCCAAATTCCCTCCCTTGCTTTGCATCCCACCGTTAAACTGTCACGATGGGAAATAAAGAAAGTCCCAGTGCGCTGTTTGGCAATTAGCAATTGTATCTCAGCCTCTCTGGTAGCCCTCACACTGCTCTGTAATTGTGAGATTAAACGGCTATAATTTACATGGTTGGCTATAGTGTGTGGATCTCTTGCCATGACAAAGCAATTACCCAAGTCATTAGCCTCATATAGTAATCTGCGATTGTAGGTAAATAATGATTATGTGGCTGACAAATGTTGTGTTATTGACTCAAAACACATATTAAGATTTATCTTTACATACGGCCATATATGATCCTATGTTCCAGGCCTCTGCGATCGGGTCATGTGAAGCTAATAGGACATGAGACAGATTTGCATGCTCCTCACAGTCTGGGAAGCACTTTCAGATGCATTTGCCTAACTGCAGACACAATTAGAACATAAGAAGGCAGAACAAGTAGTTCCTGCCATTTCTGTGTTGTACAGAGAAGTTGGAGGTTCGGAGAGGCTAAGCCATCGACCGAAGCAGACATAGAATTCCTGAAATAGATGGACAACGCATCCCTGTCCTTCCCCTCCTGAAGCCTCACAGGCTGGGCCCAAGGACTTTTCAGTCACTATAGAATGACCCCATCCATGCCAATGAGATAGAATAATTCCAGCTATAATGACATCCCCTCACGCACACATAAAAACCAACAGGCACTACTGTCGCATGTCACTTTGTTCTGAGAAATGCTTTGTTAGGCAATTCTGTCGTCTTTGTGGAAACATCACCGGGTGCCCTTACACACACCTAGATGGTCTAGCAGACTACTCACTCAGGAGCACACCTACTGCCCCTGGGCTACAAGCCTGCACAGTGTGTTCCTGTACTGAGTCCTGTAAGCAATTGTAACACAATGGTAAGGGTGTGTACATCTACACATACCTACCTACACATAGAAAAGGGCAGTGAAAATAGGCGTGCAGTACTCTTACACGACCGGCATCGCTCTAGCTCATGTGTTACATTAGACGTTACAATGGCGATGACGTCACCAGGTGATAAGGGTTTTTCCGGTCTGTGATAACCTTATCCGACCACCGTCACATGGACAGTTCGTCCTGTCATTGACTGAGAGGTCATTATGCAGACTATGACTGTACGTCATTCAATGATATTTTATTGCCTTGTTCCATAAAGTTGGCCAAAGGTTGGGAGTCTTGCATTTTGTCTACATAAAACCTAAAAAATGTGGTGCTGAAAATGTCCAATGAAATGATTCCATATCCACGCCTCACATCTGATTACTTGCCTCTGGGTGACCACCATGAAGACAGCAAATGCAGCCTGAGCAAGGCCAGCCCAGGAGACGATCCGGAGCGTCCAGGGCATGTGGCCCACAGGACCGGATTTCAGACCCAAGCTGCTCAAAAGTGGGTGGAGACAGGCTGGGCCCTGAGGAGCCTGACTCGCCCTTGATTCCTTCCTTTCTTCATTCAACGAATGCACGTCGGAGCCTTCTGTGTGGCCGTGAGGGTCCTAGAGAGCCCCCGCCTGAATGTGACGGCTGTGCCCTCGTCCTCACAGAGCCTGGCATCCAGTTCAGGTGGAGAAAGGAAAGCCATGCGCAGGAGGGCTGATCATTCCAGTTGAAGAGGAGGTTTGAACTCTGGTCAAATTCCAGAATTTCCCTGAGTTCTATCCATGTTTGAATATTTCTGTTTCAGTATTTTAAACATAATTAAAGTTTTACATGTGCTTCATTAAAAACAGAATAATAATTTAACAGAAACCACTTGAGTCAACCTGTAAGTTAGTGTGTGTCACTCTAGTGAAGCCACGTCCCAAGTGGTTCAGTCTCTGAGGGACAAGGGAGTCAAATGAACACAGTCTGGGGCCAAAAAGTCACTTCGACTTGATTGCTTCCCTGCATTCACTCATTCATTCATTCATTCATTCATGTCAACACTTCTTAAATTCTTTTTTCTTTCATATTGTTTTTTATTTTTATTTTTTCTCATACAGTACAGCTTCTCCTCGACTCTTCTCTTCCAAATATCTGGAAAAGATAGTTCCATTAGTGTTCTGTCATCAGAACTGTCTCCAGCCCCCACGGCCACAGACATTGTCCCGCTCCCTCCTTCTTCTCCTTAGTCTGTCTCCAAAGCCCCCAAACCCGGTCCATTACTGGAGGGGACATTTCTAGAAGAACCAGGGAAGCAGGAGAAGTGAGTGGACAATGGCAGAACGTCCCCACGTGAATAAATTGTGCCCCTTCACATGCACATTTATTTACCACCAAGTTCTCTGCGGATGATTGTTTCAATAGCTCACCGTCGTCGGCTCCCGGAGATGATTTTAGAATTTCCATCTCTGGAGATAATGAAGAGGAAACCCAGGCGAGCACGCGGGGGCTGATCGGAGCCATCAAAATATTTGTTTAACATCTGCTTTAGTCAGGATTGTGAGATGCGGCCACAATCGGTGGCATTGTCCCTGGAGCTAATCTCACAGATTTACCCTTTTCTTTCTTTTTAATTGACTTGCCCTACAGGTAAATACACGGAGCCCTTTCCAGGGCGGACACCCTGTGCACAGGTATCATCCGCGCCCCCGGATTCTTTGTGTGTCAAATGCAAGCCATTCCAGACCTCGGAGTCCAAAGTAGTTAATTAACAGAAATCAAAGGAGCCTTTGTTGCCACCCCAAACCTTCCACTCTTCTCCAGATGGGGACAGATTCGCTGACAATTTAGTTTCATTTCTGAGAATGGTTTCTCAGGTTTCCCTTGTCGGCGACTAGAAAGGACCAGGTGCCACCAAGGACTCCTGTTTTGGGCCTTTGCCAAAGGCCAAATCAAAGGAAAAGCAGGGCCTCCCATCAGCAGTTCAGGGCCCGGCAGGGACGGCAGGGACAGCAGGGACACGAGTCCTTCAGTCAGGGACCGAGATGGGGGATGACATCACAGGGCACTGTGGGAGCAGGAGCCCCCCTGCCCCTCCCCAATGGGGGGAGGCTCGGAGCATGGGCAGCTCCCCTCCCATAAAAGCTCCCATATCTGCCCCCCTGAGACCCCACTGAGCAGGGTCCTGGGGGCGGGAAGGGCCTGCTTTGGAGCTGAGAGAGTCACTGCTTGCTTGAATGAAAGATGAGTGCCAGAATTCGCTTTGAAAGATCCGTTTTTTTTTTAAGAAAAAGAACCAGCTTTATGAACTCAGCATAGTCCAGGGTAAGCAAAAGACATTCATCCTTCTGTGTTCTCCAAAACCCAGTTTTTAAAGAGGAAAGACTGGCGGTGAGGATACAGCCAAGGGTCAACACAACCAACAGTCACAACGGGCGTGGCCACGTGGCAAAGGACTGTAAAGCCCTGAACACCGAACACCGGGAGGAGAACGCATCTCACACAACGTCTGATTGAATTCTCCGGGGTCCCTGCCTCCAAGGTGGATATTTACCAAGGAAAGAATTGATGTCATTAGCCAGTCGGCACCTCACAGCTGGGAGGAACCCTGGACCGCCAGACACCCGGACCTGAACTTCCCCCCCAAAAGCCTGGGGCTTCCTGCACAAATAGAAAGCACGCTTTGGAGCTTGAAGGAGACAGTTTTAAAAATGAAAGGAGGTTCCGCTTCATACAGTGTGTAATGAGGTGCCAGGGTTTATTTTAATGCTAAGAATGAGCATAAGCTGAAAATGGATATAGATTTAAGAATATTTTTGAGCACTGGCTTTGAAGCAGTGCTCATGCAGACTTGGGGCTGGATGGAGATGGATGGGGGGTGGGGAAGGACCCAGCAGCTGCAGGGGACAATGGGGGCAGGGGGGTGGGGGGAGGTGTAGCACCAAGGCCTCCTCTCTCCAGCCCAGAGCGACATACATGCTCCTCACCTAACATTGCCTTACATTTCCACTGCTGAAAAAATTAGTTAAAAATGAACAGTTTGGGTCAATTATTTTGGACACACAAAAGAAAGAGTATGTCTTGCCATGCCTTCCTGCGCCCCAGGGCATGAAACAGAGGGAAGATCTTTGCGTCCACAGACGTGCAGGGTCCATGGTTGCTACTCTGTGGGCACCATCTCCATCACTAAGAAGTATTCGGGTGATTGTTGTGAGTGTGACACAGTAACGGTCCCCGCGGTGGAGGAGCCATGGAACAGCTAGAAGGAACACTGTCCCTGGGCTCAAGTCCTGTCCCACTTTCTCATCTGGGTGGTTGTGGGATGCCTCCGTTTTCTCCTCCTTGAGCAAACAGCAACCCCTGTGCAGGATTCAGAGAGAGCAAGTGGGGCGCTGCTGTCAGACACCCCGGTCCTCTCAGGACCCCAGCAGGCAGGATGCAAGTGGTACGGAAGATTTCTGGGCCTGCAGATTTGCACCCCATCCCCTGGGTCTCCACAAAGCTGTCTGCTCAGCCCCCTCCCTACAGGTGAGGTCCAGAATGGGAGCCCTGCAGGCTTAGTAGCACCTGTGAAATCGGTCTTTCCTTTATTTGCCCCAAATAAAATCATTGCTGGGATGAAAGGTCAAGGAGTTCAAGAAACAGTATTTTCTGAAATAAAATTCTCAGTGAACTTGGGAACAATAACAACAGAAAACAAAGACACACACACACACACACACACAAAGAAAGAAAAATGAATAGAATCGACTGAAACCAAAGGGACAGGAAAGTCTCAACCTCAATCTTGTGTCAAATTGAGGAATAATGTGAATTCCCCCAATACACCGAAAGGCACTTGCTGACCACCCGGAACTCGCAGCCCCATGGCCTCGGCTCCCACCTCCCTGCCCTGCTAAGGTCCTGAGATGGCACATCGAACAGCTTCCAGCTCATCTCTCTTGTCACCTCCTCCTTCCCAAGGACGCTCTTCCTCCTCTCAGCCCCAGCCTCCTCCGGTTCTTCTAAGTTCTTCTAGCACCAGTGTGAAGCTCCTTCCCGGAGAGGCCTGCATCCCGCAGGCAGGTTGTCCGGGATGCCTTCCCGTAGCACCTGTGCTGTTGTCACACTGCCCAGCCTGCCCTCAGGCTGCCCGCCTCCTTCGAACAGACACCAGCCCACCTGTCTCCCCCGCACCCTAATGGCCAGGTCAGGGCCTGGAACATAGCACGTTCTCAGCACAGACTCATTTATGCAGGGTGTCTGCAAAGGCAGGTCTGCACGGTCCCGCTTCCTGGCAGAAGCAAAGCTGTCACCAACTGTCACGTTGGGCCTCTCCTTCCTCAGGGGAACGGGCAGGACACAGCCCATGTTCCCCCTCGCTGTGTCTCCATGAAATGTCTCAGATTTCGTTCCAAAGCCATGGATGGAGACTACAAGGATATTATGAACTTTCTAGAAAGCTCTGGTTTGCCTTACATGGTTGGCTGAGCCTCCAGTCTCCTCTGATCCCCAAAGCACACCACAGGGCAGCCCTGTCCCTCCAACCTGAACCTTGCCCTCTCCTTCCCGGGCCCTCCCTACGCCTCTGGGAATTTACCAAACTATGAGCTGGTGTCTCAGGGACATTTATCACAGAGTCACCGCTCCAGGATCCCGTTCCTGTGGCTGTGACATGATGACTGTGTATTTCACGCCTTCCAGTTTCCCAGCTGGGATTCAGAGATTTAAAGACACGGAGGATGTATTTTCAAATTTATGGGAAGGCCATTGATTTAATTAATTGTGCCCGAAAAATATAGTCAGTCACAATAAGAATTCTTAAAGACGAAGGGGGAGCCGGGAAGGGAGGTGCCCACTCGTCTATAGCTGCTAACACTCGTGTTCCTTCCATAAAGCCAGTGAGGCTAAGGGTCTGGGTGAATGCAAATGCTTTCAGCGGGCATGTGCTCACAGGCTGTGCCCCCAAGAGCACTTGGAGAAGCACTGGGTGTCAGGCACCAAAACATGCATTCAGTTGCTTGTACCAAAGCAGGCCTTTGGCAGGTCTCCATGTCATGAGATCCTTCCAGATGGACAAAAACCAATTCAACAGCCAGACCCAGCCTCCACTTCCCAACCAGTCCCTCCCACCCTCTGACAGGTGCTGACTGGACTCGAACCCAGTCCCCAGATTCTCTGGAATGGGTTTTGCCCCAGTCCGAAGGAGCATGGTCCCCTGTGGGCTGACATGGTCTCAGAGTCATGGAGCCAAGACAGCGCTAGCCTATAGGCTGCCTGGCCCAACCTGCTCATTTGACAGATGGGAAAACTGAGTCCCAGAGGCCTTGCCCACTGAGGGACAGAGCCGGGATCTGGGTCCCAATCCCGTCAGGGCTCTTTCTGCATCCGGTTCTGCCTCCTCTCACAACGTCCAGTTCTTTCCTTCACTTTTAGACTTCCACTCTTGCATAGAAAAACATTTTAACGAACTATGTACTATCCTCCAGAATGACATCCTACTTTTCTCCTTATGTGCTTACAATGACATCCAAATTTCACGTCGATGTCGTAAACCCAGAAGCTAAGTCTGGGTAGAGAGGCCGCCCCGTAGACACCAAGCTTGAGGCTGGTGTTGTATCAGTTCCAATGGCAGAGGGTCTAGCGGGGACATTTCTTCTAGGACACACTTCCCAGGGGGCCCAGACAGGGGAAGGACAGCAGAGAGGAGAAGGCAGCCATAATCCAGATGCACATAGCATTTAGAACTAGATATTTACACCTGTGAAGAGGGTCTGCCAATGGCAGAGAAACGCTGGCTGTCCTCTAGAAATGACCCAGGTCCTCTCAAGCCTAGAGCCCATGAGGACAGGCAGGAGAGAGGCAATCTGAGGGTCAGAACTGGAAGATGGTTACCTGCCCTGGGAACCCCTCCCCCCTTACCCTCCCCACCTTGCCCCAGGGCAGTCCTACCCTCCCAACACCAGGTTTCTCTCTTCTTAAATAATAGCACCGGTGCTGCCCACAGCTGGTACCTGGGTACCTGCCTGGCTTCCCACTGGGGGTGGGGGTGGGGCTTCTGGAAGCAGGGACCTTATCTATCCTGCTGTATCTTGATCTCCTAACTCAGTACCTGACACAGAATAGTGCTCAATAAACGCCAACGGCTTCAATGAGGGACCTGGCCCCATTCGCTCATTTTATGTTAGAGGAAACTGAAGTCCAAAGAGGTCAACTGGAGCATTGGAAGTGGGACTGGAGCAGAGATCAGGGCCACAGCCTTAACTCCTCTGGATTCCGTAGCTTAGCAAATAATGAGGAAGCAATGGTTAACCTGAAGGCTTAGTTCCGCTTTCCCAGGGCCATGCAAATGTCCCCTCCCTCCACCCCCTTCCACTGCACCTCCAGGACCTAGAAAATGTTGCAGGTTTTTATGCAAATGACCTTCTAAGAGTCTAACTGCAATAAATGTTTATTTTTCATTCAAAAGTCCCAGATGGGTTTTATCTGCTGGGCCGGGTTAGGTCCCTGCTATCAGATGGACATGCAAACGAGTCCCCTAGAAACAACCTGGAAGAAAATAGCTTTGTTTCAAAACACACAGACATTTGCCTGTGCATTTCCCTAGCTCGATTTCGCGTCCACTCCAAACAGTGTGGGGACAGCCCACAGTCCTGCCTAGTAAAATCCTAACAGCATGTTGTCTCAGGCCTAGTGATGGGGAAGAGTCTATTATAACTGCCTTCCAGCCAAGCAATGAGGGGGGCTCATCCTCTGTACCCAGAAATGCTCAGTCTAGCAGGAGCCCCGTCTTATTCATTTGCCACCAGCAGAGACCCAAGGGCATGGGGAGGAAGTCCTGTGACATTGGCTCTTGAAAAGTGTCACTACAAACCAAGGAGTGGCCGTGGTCTGAGCCATCAGCTCACCATGTTGAGGAATGTGGTTTAAATGCCAGCGTTCACCCACTTCCCAGGGTGGTGGGGCCTGAGGGCCACCCTTGAAGCATCTCGAGGTCACCCCAGGGAAGGGACAGTCAAACTGCAGATGAAGCAAGGACGGGCTCAGGGCTTCATTTTAGTGTCCCCGGGCTGGAGCAGGTCACAGAAAGCCACCTCTCTGGGCAGAAATATGACAGAGCACTTGTCGCATGACCCAGCAATTCTACTCCCGTGTCCAGACAAAAACGTGTACATGAGCATTCATAGCAGTTTTATGCATAATAGCCCCAAAAAGGAAATTCCCCAAATGCCAGCCCACAGGGGAGGAATAGGCAAGTAACGGAACAGCACTCAGCAGTGAAGGAAGAAGCTGCCAATGCCCGTGAGGGGCAGGTATCTGTGCACTGTGCTAAACGGAAGGAGCCAGGACGCACGTGGGGGCTGTGGTCAGCAGTAGCGGGTACTTGGGGAGGAGATGGAAATGTTCTTTCTGTGTCACGGTTGTGGATCAGCTGTGCACATGTGTCCGAGTTCATCAGATTATACATCAAATCAGTGAATTTTATTGCATGTAATTTATACCTCAATGAGGATGATTTTTAAAATATACCTCATGATGAACTATGTTGAATTAGAGACTAATTTTTGAGGGTTCTCATTTTTCTGCCTGAAAAAAAAAATGATGTTCAAAACACAGACCCACCCATAACCCCCATTGTAGGGGGCTCAGAACTTAAGAGTGGACATTTCAAAACATTTGATGTTCTGCTCCGAAACTCATCTGGGTGGTCTGGGCAAGAGCATGAAACCCTGAAATTCCTCAGCTGTGAAGTAGCAATAAGAACAGCACCTCCCAAAGTGGAAACAACCCAACTGTCCATCAGTGGGTAAACGGACAAACGAACAGTGGCAAAGTCACCTGACGGAATATTACTCCGCCGTGAAAAAGAATGGCGTATTGGTACAGATGAACCTTGAAAACACAAGCAAAAGAAGCCAGATACAAAAGGCCACTCAGCCCATGATTCCATTTATATGAGATATTCAGCGTAGTAAATCCATAGACACAGAAAGCAGATGAGAGGTTGCCATGTGCTGGGGAAAACTGCTTAAATGGACACAGGGTTTCATTTTGGGCTGTTGAAATTGTTTTGAAACTGGGCAGAGCTGGTGGCTGCACAACCCTGGGATGTACTAAATGCCACTACATTGCTCACTTTAAAACGATTCATTTTATGCCATGTGAATTTCACTTCCATTTTTTAAAAATAGCGTTTCTCTCCTTGGCATCAGGAGGAATCCAGAAGGCCCGATGGGGCGGGAGGCACAGTCCCTGGGGTGGAGCAGACCTCAGAGGACAGCAGCTGTGGTGACCCTGAGCCCCTCTCCTGGCAGCTCTGAAGTTGGGGGAGTCTCGGGCTCACGGGAGAGGCCTGGAGAAGCACACCTGGCAAGCCACCTTGTCGCTCCAGATCCCAGCCGCTGAACTCCTGTCCTGTGTGCCTTTTGGACTTTTCTCCTCCCCTGAATTGGGGCTTGGTCTCAGGAAGATGAGCCACTTAGGAAGACAACCACGCTTGTGTCGCGGGCCCAGCCCCGCCCCGATCGCCGACATCTGATCTTTGTCCTGTGACCCCGGCCCTGACCCGTGCCTAATCCCTGGGCCATGCCCACAGCCACACAGGCCTGGAGCCTTGACTCCCAGAAGCTGTGCCTTTGGAGAGGGCCTGTTAGACCCGGTGCACAGAGCGCGGAAGGCCTGGCAGCTTTTCAACAGGCTCGCAGTGATGAGACGAATCAGTACCCCATGAGGGTGGCACTAGTGCAGGATCTGGGAGCACAAGTAACCCCCATTTGCTAAGACTGTGTCTCCCAACGGAAACCAGTGAGCACCCCATTCCCCCACCGGTCCTGGGAGCAGCCTCAGCTGTGAAGGGAAGGGCCGTGCAGGCTCTCGAGGCAGGAAAAGAGGTTTCTCCCTGTGTTTTCCTAGGATCCTGCTCTGGGCACCCCTACCCATGAGTTAATCATCCACAACCCCTAAACCTACAGGTTGTTTGCAGAAAGAGTCTACCTGCTGAGAAAGCAAGGCCTCTTTGCATTAGAAGCTGGGGGAACTTCATGGGCCCCTTACCCCTTCTGAAACCCAGGATTCTCATCATTAAATAAGTCAAAGAGTTGTTCCCATTGACCTACCTCTGGGCTTCTTCTAGCTCTTTCTGTGAATCTCAGTCGTCTGCCTGAGAAAGGATCGAGTTTTTGTAGAATTACCCGGTGCCGAGGAGAGAACCAGGCTGCAGACAGAGACTTAGGAACCACTTGCTCAGAAAGGGTTCAGAACGCTGTCAGAACCATTCGGGAGGGTGTAGACCCGCGTCCTCAGGGGCCCTCGGCAGATTGGTTAAGACACAGGGTTCTGGGCCCACCCCAGAGTGTTTGATTCAGTGGGTGTGATTTCCAAAAGGTTCCCAGGTGGCGCTGATGCTGTTGGTCCCAGAACTGCACTCTGAGAACAGCTGGTATTGGGTAAGAGAGGACAAGGGAGAGGACAGGAGGTCCCACCAAGAATGGGAGCCACATCAGGGACAGGAGCACCCTGCAGGGTCAGGTGGGGGGAGCGCCCTCTGAGGGAATAGACGGGAATGGTCCCAGGAAGGACGGTAGCGTTCAACCATGAGTGGACTGAGTTCCAAAGGCACCATCTGCTCAGGACACAGACGGGCCAAGCAGGAGGGAGAAGACAAGGAGGGAGGCGGTCAGCAAGGCCCGGGGCCAAGGTCAGGATGCAGGAGAGGAGTTCCAGTGATTTAAAGGGGGGACCCATTCTGTTTGCCTCAATGTCCCATTTCTGACACATGTGATCTAAGTGTGACAATGACTTAGAGAGGAAGCCACGCAATGCAGTTCACAATGGGGTTTCTGATGAAGTCAGAAGCGATGGGACCCCTTGGGACGGACACACGGGGAGTCGGAGCCGGGGACTAGATTTGAACCAGGTCTGTCACAAGTGACTTTGTTCCCACGCCATCTGCCTCTCAGCTGGGTCAGCGGAGGAGCTGTGAAGTCCCCATGTGCGTGGCCTGCCCTTGGGGGAGACGACCGAACTGCAGCCTCTCCTGCCTCCTCGGTTACATGGGGCTATTACCACGGTGTCCGAGGACCCGGCTGCGTGTGAAACCCTCTGTACCAGGGAACAGTCACGAACCGGCGCTGGGAAATGTCTAGTAGTTCCGAGCAGCCATGATGAAGGTGGACGATCGACGCTGAAACAGAAACATTTGGGATCTTTTACGGAGGTGGGTCCCGGAGGGCTCAGGCTGACGGTGCAGGTAGGTGTCCAGGCAGCAGCAGTGACTGGGTGGAATCTTCCTTCGAAGCCGAGCTCCAGGGCCAGGACACTGCAGGGCCCGTCGTATGGAGGAGACAGCCGGCTCAGGGCGGGGCCGGGACGCTGGGCTGAGTCTGCAGCCCTGAAGATCAGTAAAGGACACTTGTCAGCCCAGAAGCGCAGACAACTTTCCCAGCAGACTGCGAGGCACCAGGGAGCCTAAGAGGTCACTGCCCCGGGACCCCAAGAGCCAGATGTTATCACAGCTCGCCCAGTGAAACCCGAGCCTGGACCCTCACACTGTAGGGCAGGCGCCAGGCGGCCATCAAGACAGGGAGCTGAGCTGTTGGGGATGCCGACTGAAGGCTGGCAATCATGTCTCCTGCCTTCCCCAGGCCTCCTTTCTTCTCCTCTGGTCTAGTACCCTCGGGGTGCAGGCGAAGTCTCCCCCTGTGCCTGAGCCTGAGTGAACTTGCCAAGTGGCAGACTAATGACACTTGGGGACCGCTACCAGCAGAATGTTTGTAGGAATGCAGGACAGAAACACAAAGATCCAGGCAGACGGACAGAATCTCCGCGAACTGCAGCCACCTGACCGCGCCATGGCTGCACGCCTCCCGGGCACGCTGCCTGCCAGCCCAGTACGTGCCATCTCTAGTCCCTGCCTCATCATCAAACCGTCCCCACACTCTGGTGGGACACAGAACCAAAGCTACACCTGTCCAGGTACACATGGCTCTGTCCCACCACTTCATTAGCATAACTTTCTTCTGGAAGAGTCTTGTCTAGGCAAATGGCTTGATTGTTCATTAGAGGGACTCCCCCAAACACATAAATTCTTCAACGGGAAGTGTCAACAGATTGTTTGCATCCCAACATTCAACAGACGCATTTATTATTCCCAAGTAAAGTATTTTTGGACTGGTGAGATGGGTAGATGGATGCACGAATATGAATGATGGATAGATGGATGGTTGTATATGGGAGATGAACAAATGAGTGGGTGGGTGGGTGGATGGATGGATGGATGGATGGATGGATGGGGAGGGGAATGGATGAATGGGCAGGTGAATGAGTGAATGAGTGGGTGGATGAATAGATGGAAGAGTTACTGGATTCCTCCCAAGTTGACGAGGCCTTTAGTTCTGGGCTGACCCTAGGCCAGAAGACAGTCCCATCCTGGTCTCATGAGGACCGAGAACCCATCTGATGTAAGAAACAGTTTTCCTTTTGCAAGAAAGCCCCTTGAAATTATAAAAATGAATTCTCCCAAAGCAAATCAAGATGATTTGGGGTTGATATTTGCAACTCAAAAGCAGCATTTGAAAACAGCCTTGCAATCGGACTGCCCACCCCAACTCGGGGTGAGGCACGTAGATCAGTATCAAATTAAATGTCCCCATTGTGCCTGCTCTGTGCTGGGCACAGTGCAGGGCATGAGTCTCCCCCATCTTCCTCTTGGCATCCTTTTTCAGCTTAAATTATACTGAAGCAAATAATTATCGGGGCCTTCTGTTTACCCTCCTTAGAAGATTTAATTTATCCCAATAAACATGGGGAGACAGACCTTTTGGGTTTGAAATGACACGTAATTTTCTTCTCACAAATGCTGGGGTCCGGGAGAAAGCCCATTCATCCAGCCAATATGAATCCCAAGCAGCTCACCGAAAGGACCTTTTGTCTAATTGTTTTCCATCACAAACAACATGTGGAGAGAAGACTTAGGCAATATTTTCAAACACTGGAAGCCACATAATTATTGTCCTCAGCAAACCTGGTGATAGTGTTAGAGTCACAATAGCAATTTATGTGCCTAATTCCCCATTCACTGTGGCCCTCACAAGTGTCATGTGGTTGAGGAGGCATTTAATCAGGCTTCATTCAAGCCCTAGATTTAAATAACATTAACAGGGTGACCCAGGCCCAACAAAGCCCAGGAAATCCAAAGGGGGCTGGGGGACCGTCCTTGAGGCCTGGCGTTCGGCCCACAGAGCCGCAATGACAGAGAGCGCCCTGGGCTGCCACTCTCTCCAATCTGGACCAGGCACAAAAGACATCACCACTGAGAGTCTTCAGCGGCTGGGCTCTGTGCCACCAACCTGCCTGTGTGGTACCATCCAGGACGTCATCAGCCTCATTTCTGGCTCTTTTTTTTTTTAAACAGCAGTAGTTTGGCTTCGACTGCCGCCTGTGGACCTCATTCTGTCTGAGCTCCAGATCTGGAACCTCACTCTCTACTGGACATCACCACCTTTCTGTGTCACAGACACATCGACTCTCATCTCTGCACCTCCCTCCCTTGCCCCCCGTTTGCTCCTCTATAAGTGGCCTTGCCAGCAACTCACCCACCCAAGCCCATAACCTGGGGGCAGACTCCGTTCTTTCCTCTCCAGAATAGGCAACTCGCAAATAGCACAAGGGGGCTGTTCTGAACGAAACCTGCCATTCAGACAGCCTTTGACCCACAGCCTTGGTGACTGGAGCTGCCCACTCTATCCATAAAACTGCACAGGGCCAAGCTTGTGTGATAACTTCCAGAACTTGTCTGTGATCCTGAGTCAAGTGCAGGCTGGCCCTTACTTTCCTGGCCGTCTCTCTCACAAGTCTCCAGTCATAGCAGCAGTTTGCCACATGTGTCGTCCTGCCCATAGCTGCAAACGTAAGATTAAACCCGGGGAGCCACATGTTTCCTTGAACTCCACCTCCAAGCAATTGGTGGGAAGGGAACTCACTGAACTTTCTTCACTAGAGAACCCTTCCACCCTATCCAGAGGCAGCTTACTGGTAAGCTACATGCTATTCTAACCTCTACGGTCATCTTGGTTCCTGGTCCGGAGCACGTGAGCAGTAAATATAAAAGAAACAGGAGAGGAATTCGGGGTGGGTCTCAGTGTTAAGTGTGCTGAAGAAACTACAGTCATGGGAGACAGCAAGGAAGTCACATAAACCTGAAAAACTCACCCAAGAGCAGAAGCGTCATTGCAACGGGCTGCCTTGTGCAGCACTAAACAGCCCCTGCACCGCCCGGAAGTGTCCCGGGGACTCCATCTGGTGACCGGAAACAGCATTTTCTTGACCACAGACAGGTCCGTAAGGCTGGGCGTATGCACGACCATTCCAAAGGACCATCACCCAGCACAGTGGCTTCTCTTGTCTAGAGAAATTCACTTTGGTGCTCAAGAGAGGTGGGTTGGTGGTAGATGCTCACAGACAGTTCACACACATGTCCTAACAATTTAAGGTGACCAGATTTTAACATTGGTAAAGTGGGACACCACTGACCGGGGGGGGGGGGGGGGTGTTCTTGATGAAAAATTGGGTCTATCTCCCGCCATTCCCTAGCTTGTCGTGCATTCTTTCCAAACATCGGGACTTTTTTAAAACACCGCAGGACGCAGGACAAACTGTTAAAAATCAGGACTGTCCCGCCAAAAGCGGGACGTCTGGTCACCTTACCTAACATGCCCCAAGCTCACCACACACAGTCACTCATGAGCCTTATGATGTGGGTCCAGTATTAGCCCATATTACAGAGGAAGAAGCTGGGTTTGGGGTGGTGAGGTGACTTGCCCAATGTCACCCAGTCAGCCTCACTCCAGGGGACATGCTCTTTAAGCTGAGCTGAGCTGAGCTGCTGGCCACACATTCACTGTCTCCAAGCCCACACTGTTTGTGAGCCCTGCGCTGGGCACTGTGGTCCCTGTCCTGGAACAGTGAGGTGTGTATTACTTGGTCTGAGGAGGGAAAGGTATTAGAATAGCTACTTATCAACATGACCCAAGACAAAATGATCCCCCTTGGCATTCCTCTCCAGGTCCGTGCAATAATTCACTTATTTGCTCAGCACTTTCTAAGCACCTGCTGTTTACAAAGCAGTGCTCTGCAGACTGGTCATAAACAGCAGTTTCTAGAGCCCAAATCCTGCTCTGCTCCTTGCGACCCTTATGACCTTGGGCCAGTCACTTAACTTCCCTGAGCCTCTTTTTTCCCTCTCTAAAATGGATGCTGCAAGGGTTATGAGGAGGACAAGCAAGGAAGGAGGGAGCAAAAAAATGGAAGGGAGGGAGGGGGGAGGGAAGGAGGGAGGGAGGGAAGGAAGGAAGGAAGGAGTGAAAGCTGAATGGGAAAGCAGCTTGTAAACCACAGAGTGCTGCACAATTGAGTTCTCAATTCTGTCAAAGCAAAGCACAGGTGGATCGAATCCTTGAGGGGCAGCAGCCTGGACAGGGAAGAAGTCTCCCATCCACTTTGCCTTTTCAGCTCTTTGGGAAAACAAAGCTGATAAACAGTTTTGCAGTTTATAAATGAGAAGTGTTTGGATCTTAGGCTCTTAGATGCATAGAGGGAGGCGGAAGGTTCACTTTAGCTGATCCAAATTTCCTTCCATGACTGGAATCTCTGATACAATCTATTTTCTCCCAGTAAATCTGCTTGACTATCCCTAGTGTTAGGGACCTCACTACTGGTAAGAGGATCCCTTCCAGTATCGCTCTCCTTTTGTGAACTCTCTCTCTCATACTGTGTCTACAGTGGGCCATTTTCTCACATGCACAGCAACTTGTTCAATGAATGGTCTCCTTTGTTGCCTTCTACTAAACAATTAAAGATCAGAGGAGGAGCAGGTAGTTGAGCAGTTACAATCTAGGCCCTTCACATCTCCCAGATTTAGACCGGGATTTTTTAATAGGGATACAATTTATGATGAAGCATATGCTTCCCCTCCTTATTTGAAAATGGTGACGGCAGTGTTTTATGTCAACGTAGAAGACGGATCAGGGCCCTATTTATGTCCTTTTGCTTACAGTGCTCCTATGGGGCAAAGGCCACCTTCCAATAAATAAATAACAGCAAATCACAAATAAAATAACAGCCAAGTCCTTCCCATCCTGGGCCTATGCATGATTTACCGGGACTGAAATTCACAACCAACCGCTTCTAAGTCAGGGCTGTGGGGTGGGGTGGGGAGGACAAGCCCAGGGGCCACCATATTGGCTGACCCCCAACGATGGGCCTGGAAGGGAAGGGTTTAGTGTCTAATCTCCCAGAGAACAGAATCCACAGAGAAATAATGACAGTGTGCAGTGAAGGGACCCAAATTAATAAATAAACCCTCTATGAGCTGGAGTCAAACATTTATTTTACATGAAAGAGGGCTAATGACATTCAATAGGATAGAAGAAATCAAAAAGTCATAGCCAGCAGCCACTCTTTTAAACCAGATTCTGAGCACAACCTCCCAAGGGCTGTTTCCACCAATTTTCCAATAAATCACGCACTGACTTTTAGAAGAGACAGATATTTAATTCGTGCATTAGAACCACGGGGCCATGACCGACGGCCAGGGCTGCAGCGGCCCACCCCCTTCTGATACAGTCCCTTAAACCACCCAGTGAGAAAACGGTGTGTTAATTGGGTAATTAAGCACGGGGCAGGCTACAGGAAGAGGGGCTGATGGCTGACCTTTGGGGCCAGGATCAAAGTTCAAGGGTTAAAGGACATGCCCCCCTCGGGAGTCCCTGGCTTCCTCTTCTGCTTCAGGTAGTAGTTAGCGTGTAGTTAATTATTTAAAGGGATGGATCTGTTTGGATTTAAATACGCAGCGAGAGTACCTGAGAGTGTGAATTGCCTCCTCCCTGGGTCGTGAGAGCTGGAAGCAGCCTCCTGTGTGTGTCTGGGAGGACAAGTGGCAGAGGAAGCCCACTGCCACGGGGCAGATGCCCTGGACAGCACTCTGGGGCACAAGAAGGGCCCAGACTCTCATCCTGAGCAGGAGCAGTCCAACCCTCACCCACATCACAATCTTCAGTGACCTGCTCGTTCAACAACGGTTTGCAGCTCTTGTTAGTTCTGGACAACCCAGCAGGGAGGAAAACCTCCGGGCCCATCTAGAAGAAGGACACACAACATCATCACAGCCGATCCAGCCTCCTGGCTGCAGAGAGCAAGGATCAGAATTGCCCGATTCTCCACATTTCCCCGATCCCAACGATGTGCACCTAATGGGAAGGACTCCATAGGGCGGAAGAATGGTGTCTGAGAGGGGGCATGCGTGGTCCTCAGAGCAGGGGCACTGCCCTGCGGGTTTACAGATCGGGAGTCCTGAGGAGTGAGGAGCAGAGATCCAAACCCAAGCAGAGGCCCCGTCCTAGCTGGGAGCACAGAGATGGTGAGGTCCAAGCACCCCGTGCCCCTGCTTGGAAGCAGCACTTCTCCCCACCATGTTCCTTAACCCCTGGGAAGGTTTGGAGCTCCTGCAGGGAGGGCATTGTCCCTGCCCACGCCTGGGGCAACAGGCCAGGGCTGCCCCAGGGCAGCCTGTGGGGAGGACTCGGGGTTTCCCCTGGCTGCCCGGAAGACCTCCTCGTCTGCCCTTTGTGGAGAGAATATGCTGGCGGATGCCAGAGCTTCAGGCAGGAGAAGCTGGGTTTGCTATGGCCTATGGCGTACCCATGTCACCGTGTGTTCCCATGCCTGTACCCTCTTCCCAAGGTTCTCCCTCACCTTGTACCCTCCACCTTCAACACAAGATCTGGTGGGCAAGGTGAGTGGCATTTTCCCACGGGGCAATCCTACCGCCAGCCTGCCACCCTCAGTCGCTACCGCTTCGGAAGGAAGGTGATGGCTTCCTCCCTGTCTGCTGCAAGAACAGCCCCGACTTAGAAAAACGGCTTCCTGGGCCAGGTCACAGCAAGCGCGGCCCATACAGCAGCCATGGCGGCTAGGAGGCCACTGAAAACCCGCCTGGCCCCGGGGGTGGGGCCACTTAGTGACAGAGCAGCAAAAGGGGAGCTGAACTGCGTCTCCATAGGCAGCTGGGAAGTCTACCCCGAGTCTGCACCATCATAAAAGAGGCAGTGGAGGGGTTTCCATCCCCCAGCAGCCCTGCAGAGTAGAGCGCTCACCCTGAGCTAGAAACAACACACAGGCTGAGGCTCCGCAAATCCACAAATTACAACACCTCTGAGACGTCCATGGTGTCTGAGCCGACAGGAGGTTCCCCTGTCTCTGTACCCCCAAAATAAGAGCTGCAGTAGGCATCAGATGGCCGAAAACCAAAGCCACTGTCATTGAAACCCAAGAGCTGCTATTCAATGAAGTACCCAGTTGGTACTCGATTATGTAGAGAGAGCTGCTATTTCCATCTGAAGCCTGCTAGTTGGGCAACTACTTCCATGGAAACAAGAAAACTCACTCTGAGATATAATGCAATTTCCTAGGCAAGCGCTCTGGGGTTTGAGGCTGGCGGCTCACGCTGTTGAAGCACACACCGGGTAGTCAGGGCCCGCAGCCACCGCGTCTACCTGCCCACACGACTGCAAGGAAACAAACATGCTCCTGGACGAAACTCTTCTCCCCGTGATGGCTTTGCCAAAAGCCAGCAAAGGCATGCCCGAGGCTGCAAAGCTGGTAGGTGCCTCCGGAGGCAGCCTTTCCAAAGCCACATTCATTCATTCACGGTGCACGGAGTTTGGGCACCTACCATGGGGAAACAGGCGCTGGGATAGTCCAGTGAATCACCCAGGCTCAGTGCCTGCCCACGTGGGGCTTAAAGGGACTGTGAGTCTAAAGACAGATCTAGAGCAACGACAGGGAGCAGCCCCACTGCAGCAGCCTGCCCACCAGCAGTGCCTGTGAGGGTCACAGAGACCCCCATGCAGAGCCCCAGGGGACCAACAGGCGCCAAATGTGGTCTCAGGAGCTGTCCACGTGCTGACAGCCTTTGCATGGAATGAGATGTTCCAAAATTCGTTGCCAACCAATAAACTCAAGAGCTGCAACTGGAGACAGAGAGAAATGTTAGCACATGCTGCCAAACAGGGGACATTTTAGGATCAGAGAGCCCATCTGGAGCCCCCCTCTGTGGTGGTAAGACTTCCACCTGCCCTGCTGGTCTGCTGTGAGCTGCCTGGACTACTTCGGAAAGTACTTGGTCCCCTGAGAAGAGGAAGTAGAGATTCCAGGGGTGGTGAACCGATGGCACGCGTGCCCAAAGTGGCACGCGGAGCAATTATTTCGGCATGTGGAATTATTGTTGTTTTGTTATAAAAGCATCCTATGCCTCTTATAGACATAAAAATAATCGATACCACTATCTCACTCGATGGGTTGGCACGCGAGTCAAGCGAGTATACTCTTATTTCATAAACTTTGGCACTCAATCGCCAAAAAGTTTGCTACCCCTGGACTAGACTCTTCTCATTTGCCTCAGATTGAAAACGCCCAGGAAAGAAGGAAGCTGCCGAGCCTGTCACCAGAGGTGGGATGCACATCCCACAACATAGTCCATGCTGAGGGCTGGGGGCGGTCATACTGAACCAGAACTCCCGGGTCCTGAGTCTACCGGATGAAGGAAGGAAGGGAGGCAGGGAAAGGGGGAGGGAGGAAGAGAAAAAGGAAGGGAGGGAAGAAGGGAGGAATGTGGAGGAAGGAAGAAAAGAAGGTCCATTTTGTTCAGACTAATGCACTGAGTGACACACAGTTGGTACTCAATAAATATTCTTTAGAGGAGAAATAGATGATGTCAATAGAGATGAGCAAGGTTAATCTAAACCTGCTCTAAAATTCCTTTTCAGTGTAGCATAAACTGCAAACTCACTGATTCACTGGTATGATTCCATGAGAAAGCCATGCAGGTGATAAAGGAACTTCAGACGCAAAAGCTGCCGGCTTCAGATTTGGAAGCAGCTGCGTCCTTAATTGCATTGCCTGATTTATACTCTATTAAATCTGTATGTAAGTAACCCATTTCTCCGAAAGCATTTAAACCTCTTATATTCCACCAAACACAGTGCTTTTATTTGAAATAAATGTATCTAGCTCTTTGGGGAACATATGGTATATTTCTCTCTTATTAATAATTCAGTTCAAATGAGCAAAAATTAGTTGGTGCAGTTACGGCTGATTTTGTCCTGAAAAGATCCGCATTAATTTTAGACGTTTTGTAAATTGGGCTATTAAATAAAAGCATTATATGTGAATTACCCTTTAAATTTTAAGCAACTTGGTAGTTTAATGGCATTTTCTAGTCAGACTCATTTTCAATCTTTAAAAAATTATAGTCATTATGGCAAGACAAATTTTTGCAACCTGCTCCTTCTATCCAATTACATATTTCTACTAATAAGTAAACTAGAAAAGTTTTATGTTCTCGCTTTGATCCGGTCCCGCTCTGCTCCGTCTCTGGATGGCATCTGTCTTCCGAGACACTGGCTCGGATAAGGGGCCGGAGCTGAGGGATGGAGCTTGGCGCTCTGGAGTTTGCTTGTAGGATTGTCAGCTCTCCGCTCATGGGGTCTTCGCTCTGGGCAGCGGTAGGTAATTCCTCACTAGCAGCGCCGAGCTCTGGGCCTGCAGAAGAAAACCTGCAGCGCCCTAGCCAGGCCGTTTGGCTGGAAGGACCAAAGGGTTCCTGACTGCCTTGGGCAACGTGAGAGGAGCTGAGCACGCAGTTGGCCAGTTCTACAGTCCAGGATGGCAGAGACCCCAAAGCCAGGCCCACTTGGTGGTGCGTCCCCAGCTGCCGGGACAGGGGTGGGGTAGGCCGGGCTCTCCGTGGTCTTCCTGAGGTTTCTCTCGAATGCCCGGGAGAAGGGGCGGGGCTCTAAGATTGGCTGGCTGTGTGGTTTTGGATGAGTGGTTGTGGGACTCTTGTTTCCACAGCTGAAGAATGGTAACTGTCGCAGGGCTATTGAGTGGAGTGATCAGGTGGTGCTGGGGAAAGAGCCAGCACACAGCCTGGCATGTGAGAGGTGACGGGACCTGCCCGTTCCTTCTTGCCCCGCCTCCAGACCAGCACTCAGTAGTGTTCTGGCGTTGGGTTTTCCCTTCTCCTAACCTGCTGACGGTTCTAGCACATGCCTGCCAGCCAACTTGCCTCAGCCCTGGAGAACACACTGTGCTCACACTAACTCTTCCCACCTCCTCCGCCTCGGAGGAGTAACTCCAAGTTTGGAGTCCTTTTTCATCCTGTCCCCCAAGCCCCAGTTCTTTTCTGCCTGAGGTTCCGTGTTTCTCCAAGTGGATGGCTGGACGCTAAAATAGACAGCAATGCTTCCATGTTCCTGGACAGCCAGGGCAAATGGGGAACCCGTGTGGGATCGTACACGAGCCTCCAGCTCGGGCTTCCTGCCTGACCCAGGCTGCTTAGTGTGGAACTTTCTGGAAGGGTTGGGGAGTGAAATAGGCAGAGAGATTGAGGTGGAGCAAAAACCCATCCTGACTACATGCAGGCAGCTGCAGGACCTCCGTCCTGTGAGGTAGATCTGCTCTTGCTGGCTGATCCGAGTGCTGCAGGCAACGGGGACAATAGAAGAGGGGACTCCACAGCAGGGGAGCAGCAGCTGGAGCCGGGCATCACGCAGGCCGCTCCCTGGGGAGGAGGAAATCACAAGGCCAAGAAGAGCAGCACAGGGAGGGCTCCCATTGTACAGACAGGGAAAGTGAGGCCCTGGGAGGACAAGGGGCCTTTCCAAGGTCACAAGGGGGAGTCCAGGAACCACTCCAGTATGAATATTCATGCAACAACTGACCAAGCCCCCTTGGGTTCTGGTCCCCTCTGATGGCCCCCAATTATATGCCAGCCCCTGGAGCAGCCATAGAGGGGTGCTTAAGCGCACAGGTTCTTATGTAGACGTCCTGGTTCAAATCCAGGCTCTGCTGCTTGCAGCATGCAGCCTTGGCAGGTTACTCAGCCTCCCGGTGCCAACAGGCCCCAGTGAAACGGGAAGGCTACTACAGACTGCAGAGACCCGATGAGCTAATATATGCAAAGTGATCAGAACC